>APFE031496072.1:171092-191180 GCA_000404065.3 Pinus taeda
ATAGATAACTAATGTCAAATTGCTAAAAGATATCTAGATATACCATACTTATTTACCTTAATTTAAGAAGATGTATAGAGAACCAAATAAAAGTAATAGAATATAAATATCAATGCAAATAAAATAAATGAAATTAGAACCTGGAATAACTAGTAATTAACTCCGAAATACTAATGGAATTATGAAAATAATAAAATGAAATTAAGATAAGAATATAAATACCAATGTAAATAAAATGAATAAATTAGAACCTAGACTACATAATAATTAACTATGATATAATAATGACCTTATGGATGCCTAAATAATTAACTAGACGAGCAGGTGAATGTCCCCATCAATGCGAAAAATCATAAGATTAAATGAGACCAAGTTAGAATAATAACTGAAATTTTATATATATATCTATATAAAAGCAAGTGTCTAAACTTAAGTAGAATATTAACATATAAAGGGGAATATATAATAGACATCCATCTAAATTTATATAATCGAGGAGAAAATACTATAGGAACCCTACGGAAAGGAAGCAACTAGGAAGAGCTCTTAAGAAACATAGGAGGCGAAGGACAAGAGAAAATCTAAAGGAAAACCCTAGCTCAAGGCGGAAGAGGAAGAATCAGACGGGATCAGGGGGAACGAAACAGAAGAACAAAGGGGCGGGGGGGGAAGAAACACTAAGACGATAGGGCGGGGATCCAACACCTACTAACCTTCCAGCCATCATCTCTGTTGAGATTGATAGGCTTTTTTTCAATTTCTATAGCTTCCCTTAACTTACGATGATGGAATTGAGCCACCTTGGCAATCACCTTGGCCTCCACTATACAGACATGATGCTTGGTCTTGTCCACATGCTCTGCTAAGGCTGACGACTTTGTTCTCCCATGTCTCAGGTCAGTAGCATGTTCACAGATTCTTTGCTGGATGGATCGCCCTGTTTCTCCTATATAGGGCGTCCCACATGAGCAAGGAATCAAATAAACCCCCTTTATGTCCATAGGGTTAACAGGATCTTTCACCGACCGAAGGGAATTACGAATGGTTTTGAGGGGTCTGAAGGTTGAGGGAATATCAAACCTTCTAAGGACCCGCGCAATCTTGTTTGTGGTCCCCTGGATATAGGGGAGATGGACACCTAGATGGCGTTCCTTAGGCTCTTTCTTCTTGAACGCATTTTTGGAGGCTTTAAGGAAAGCTTTCCGACCTAGGTGCCTACTATATCCGTTTTCCACAAAGACATCAAGGAGGTGGGATCTCTCTCTATCCAGGCTCTCATTGTCTAAAATCCTGAGGGCACTAGTAGCTAGGGTGTTAAGAACCCCCATCTTCTGAGCCGGGAAATGGTGGGAATCGGCGTGAAGATACTACTCCGTGTGTGTTTTCTTACGAAACACAGAGTGGGAGAGAGAACCGTCCTCCTTCTTAGAAATAAGAATATCCAGAAAAGGGAGGCTACCATTGACCTCTTTTTCCATGGTGAACTTAATAGCTGAGGACTGGCTATTGAGGTGATTAAAGAAGTGATCCAGCTCCTCATGGCCATGGGACCAGATGACATTCGTGTCATCAACATACCTTTTCCAAAGCTTTGGAGGGAGACGAGCCAAGGCTAGAGCTTTGGCCTCGAAATCTTCCATAAATAGATTCGCCACAATCGGGGAGAGGGGGGAACCCATGGAAACACCACAGGTCTGCTCAAAGAACTCGCCCTCAAAACAGAAGAATGTGGAAGTGAGACATACCTCAACCAGATGGGCTGTATCTGGATCTGTTAGGCGATAGATCATTTCCAAGGCCTCTTTTATAGGGATGCAAGTGTACAATGAGACCACATCAAAGCTGACCAGAATGTCTTCAGGCTCAAGCTTAATGTCCTTGAGATCCATGATGAAGGATGCTGAGTCCTTCACGAAGGACTTAGTGCGGCCAACCAGGGGCTTAAGCTTAAGAGCCAGAAGCTTGGCTAGAAGATAGGTCGGCCCCTCGATGGTGTTGAAAATAGGCCTCAGAGGTGCTCCTTCCTTATGAATTTTAGGTACTCCATAGATTCTGGGAGCAATGGGATTGCTCTCAATGAGCTTACGGGACAGGGAACTCACCGAATTACTAGATTTGATGGCAAGAGCCACTGTCTCAGAGACCTTCTTCAGAGGGTTCTTGGCAAGTTTTTTATAACTGCCACTGTTGTGAAGATGATCTAACATCTTATTACGGTAATCTTCCTTGTTGAGGATGATCGTCGCCCCTCCTTTGTCCGCCTTAAGGACCACAATATCTTCATTCTGATTTAAGGACTTTAAGGCACTGAACTCTTCCTTGCTGAGGTTCCTCCGAGGGGGTTTAGCCTTCCTGAGGACGACAGCACAATCCTGCCTGATAGTGTCCTTAATATTATCAGGAAGATCTTTAATTCCTTGTTCCACGTCACAAATAATGTCATCTACAGGGATCTTTCTAGGGGCAAGGGCAAAGTTTAAGCCCTTACTTAAAAGACTAAAAACTTCAGGGGAGAAAGAAAAGCTTGAAAGTTTAACGACCTTACTTCCAAGACGAGGGACGCGAGATCTTCTTGCTAAGGTCCTCATACTCTTTACTAAGGCCTGGACTAACAATGACCTCATGACATAAACTACTCTTACAGGAGTCACTATCACTAATGAAACCCTTATTCCCACTAACCTTACTATTAATATTACCTAAATTATTCTTGATATTATTATTATAAGAAATCATATTATTATTATTGTCCAACTCATTATTGATGTTGCTATATACTTTATTATTAGTTCCCTTATAATTAATGATCATATTACTATATACTTTAGTGTTAATATCGATACCTTTAATGCCCTCCAAATTGATGTTATTAGGATTGCATAGATTATTATTAGTATTACTAATATTAATGTCTATATCTTCATTATTGTTTATATGTAAATTATTCATATTATTAACTACTTTACTATATAAATTGTCCCTACTAATAATGCCTTCAATCAGATTATTATCTAAATTGTTCTTATTAATACTACACTCCTCTTTATTTTTGTTGATGTCTTTAATGATATTTCCATCTCTGCATTTACATAAATCATTAATTGAGCCTTTCCTAGCGCTGCTATATATATTCTGTTCTTTATTATTTAAAAAGTCCTTAATACCATTACCTAACCTACTAGTTAGAATAGCATTCTCACGGTTATAACTACTACCTAGAGGATTACTGGCTAAACCAAACATGCTACAGCGACATACCTTCTTTTCCACCTCCGTGCGATCAGATTCGTTGCCGCTGCCCATCTTGCATGAAAACCGACCTTCCACGCGGGCGAGATTCAAACCGACTGCAAGAGCCCCGAAACCGGGCGATTGATGAGGATCTATGGGCCCGTGGCACAAGACTCTATGACAGGTAACCACCCTATCTCCCGCGGGCGAGCACGATCCAGAAGGCGAGAATGTATCCTTGACCTGGATCTTCGGGTTCCGTAGACTGTAATCTCTTCTTGCAGGCGAGAAAGAAGACTCGTCTACGTCGCTGTCTTCCGTGTTGATAACGATCGCGCCTTCCGCTCCCTCAAGACTAAACCTACGAGCCACACTTCCATCATGGTCAGCGCTTGATCTCCTGCTTACAAAGAGGCTACGCAGATGGGGTTTGTTCCGGCAGCTCGGAGACGCACTTCTGCTATGAGAGGGAGCAGCAGCAACCTTATCTTTGGCGTTGAGTTGAACTTGCGCCCTCCAAGCATCCGCAGACCCCGGACTACGCTTGACTATCTCATTAGAGACTCGAAGAGGCAGCTCTGAAGGGCTAGAATCTTCGCTAACAGATTGCTTCAAGGCGACAGGGGAATGCCCTTCGCGTGAGCTACCTGGAGGATCTGCGAGGTCTAAAGAAGACAGGGCTGGCCTGCAATAGAATTTTGGCTGGCCGGCCGAAGGGACAACGCAGCACTCTTTTGAGCATTCCTGACTGATGGACGAAACCAATGAATGGAGGGCCGATTTCTGAGAACCAGAAATACGGCTCAGGGAACCTTCACCTGACGAATGCTCCTTCGCAGATTTCTGAGCTAATACCTGAAACTTTGCAGCCTGCTTATGCCCTCTGATCTCCTCAAAACGCACCAATTTTAATGCAGAGCATGCATCTATTCTGGCCCACAGGGAGGGAGAGATCAAGCTCGAAAGTTCCAAGTGCAACAACAGAAGGTTATGAGAGAGACTATCTAGGTCTCTCCTCACCTTATTAATTTCAGACCTTAAAAGCGCAAGACTGGCTTTTACAAACACTCCATGATTAGAAGGAGTGGAGACAATGACTGATTTGGGCGAAGACCGGGATAACTACGGAGTCTCTGCATCTCTTTAAAAAAGCTAGATTTGTCTTCAACTTCGAGACCTACAAGCGTGCCCGTTCAAAATGGTGAACCTTAGATGCAATCGCTGTACCGTGTAGGGAAACAATTGTAGAATTATAAACAAATTAACTTTACTTTTTAAATCAACCATAAGGGTTAGTAATTGGTTTACAGTAAATTTAGTAAATAAATTAATAAAAGAATAATTTACAGCTCCACACTTACCTTACATTTATTGATATCCTTATAATATTATGATTAATTTTAACCAAAAGAGTATACTATTAAGTAATTCATTTTTATTTATAGGATAACCTTTATAATTAATATATTTATGATGCCAATTCACCTAGCTTTACTTTTTATATAAATAGAATTATATATTATTAAATCTTAATATTATAAAAATATAAATAAAAATAAAAATAATATTAAATTTATTAATTTAGTTTTGACCTAGACCTTGGTGTCCAAATTAGCCGTTATGTAGCCGTTGGAGTCTCTGCTCAGTCTATTTAACATGCTAGGCCAGATATATGTATTCAACTTGTCCTGACGATGAACCACACTAGTTGGTTCGAAACGCGTCGACAAAGGTCTGTCTTATGTGATTTACGCCGAAGCTCTTCTTATAAATCAGTTTAATAATTACCACACAAGCTATCCATAAATCATCGCACATGTTCATAACGCAAACCATCCCCCCTCTAATCAGAAAAGGGCGTCCATGCCTACCAAGCATGTAAAAAGGGAGAAAGCATTAATAAGTCATAAATGTAGGTGAACAATCAAATAAGAGTGACATAAAATATGATAAAGGTAATCAAAGTAGTACATGTCAACATATTTGAAATTCCCGTAAAAAAAGAATAAAATAGAGATTTAGACCATTATGTAAATAGGTATTTATCTTAGGTGGAAAGATGACAAACGCATGATTGACGATGAGTATTAATGACAGTTAGTAAAGTAATTGGACAATAATGATATAATGCATATAAGATAAAGGTTACCATGCATGTTGGTTAATTGAATTAGAAACGTTGTTCAAATGGAAAATTCTCCTTTAGAAATGAATCCATAGGTGGTAATAGGATATATAATATTTGGTGTTGAAATGTGGCAACAAGAATATTCCATTTTAATTTGTCCTTGAATTAAATTGTGAATTAAAATCGAATTTAGTCTTAACAACTACTTGGAAATAATTAATTAAGTTATTTGGACTTAATTAGTTGGAGAAATTCAAGTTAGAAGTCTTTATGAATTCATGCAACAATTATCCCTTAAATTAAGGAGATAAGCCTTAAATTAAGGAGATAAGATTGAGTTATATTTGAGTTATAATTAGTCAACTCAGTTTACTAATTTAAGTCCAGTTAAATTAGTTCCAAATTGTTTAAGGAACTAATAGAGAGTTAACAGTCAGTTGATGCATGCATGCACTCAACTAGTGTACTCCAGTTAACTGAAGATTCCCTAATCAACTCATGCATGTCTATTCTGAGAAAGACCCAATTGAGATTAAAGACAATGACAATCTACTATCAGTTGCATGTGTTTTCTTATAATGAAAACTCATGCATGCAGTCAAGGTATCATTCCTTGAGGATTGCGTAGTTCTGACAGTGTGTGAGATTAGGAGATCATCCACTTGGTAAATGAGTTTCCACTTGGTTGAAGGAGAATCATCCCAAAGGAACAACGTAAGGAAATAGGAGCTTGAGGGCGGAGAAGAAGGGTAGAGAGCAGCCAAGATTTCCTGTGAGCATCTGTGAGGATTGCACTGAGAGCTGGCTAGCTATGAGAGCTAAGGCTTTGTATAATTCCTATGTATTTCCACCTTGTATGATAATACAGATAGTGGGGTTTTTAGCTCAGGCTTTCCTTGAAGTATTTTCATGTGTATTGTGCGATTGATTCTTCTTCTTCTGGTTATATTGTTCAGCTCGATCTTTAAGCTTCTGCAAGTTGATAGTAGAAGTAGGTTATATTATTCTGCTTTGATTTATATTGCGTTATCAGGTTAACCTATAGTATATTTTCTACATGGTATTAGAGCTGGATTTGTAGAGAATTATTCTATATGATAACAAAGTTGTGAATAGTATACTGAGAAGAGAATTCAAAGTTTGAAGTTCGGGATTGCAGGTACAAATCTAATTCATATCATACTTTAAGGTTGGCCAATGGCATTCTATGGCTTGAGACTCGAGTATGCCTTGGAAGGTAGCTCGAATTACATAGCATGGAAATATAGAATGGAGGTTGTATTAGAAGATAATGGCTTGAAGGATTTCATTAATCAAGAAATCCCAAAGCCAGCTTCAACTAATGCACAAGAGTTGGCTAAGTGGAAGAAGTGTGTGGTGAAGGTGAGACGGATCATCCTTGAGGGAGTTCAAGACCATATTGTCTCGAGTCTCCATGGGAAGGGTACTCCATTTTCAATGTGGAAGACATTGAAGGACCTCTACCAGAACAATGGCGACTAAAGGAAATTGGTGCTCAAGGATAAGCTTCGAAGAATCAAGATGGAGAAGGGCGATACTATTTCCACATATCTAAACAAGCTCACCACCTGCAGAGATGAGCTTGGTAGTGTGGGAATATCTGTTGCCGATGATGATATTGTGAGCCTTGCTCTCCTTGGCCTTCCAAAGAGTTGGAATAGCTACTAGGACTCTGTGAATGGAAGGGAGAAACTTCCGGATTGGGAATGACTGTGGTCAGATCTTATGCAAGAGGAGATCAGGAGGAGCACATTAGATGGTTATTCATCCAAGGATGATGATGAAGAAAATGTAGCCTTAGCAAGCAAGGCAAGGAAAGGGAAGGGGAAGGCTTCCCATTCCAAATCGAATTCCTCTCATGGAGGGAAGAAGGGTGACAAGTCTAAAGTGAGATGATTTAATTGTCATGAGATGGGACATTATGTGACTAATTTCCCATCGAAGAAGTCTAAGAAGATCCTCAGAAGGATTGGAAGGTGAGGAATTAGCCTCTCAATTCGAAATGGACTTTACCCTCATCGCATGCATGGTGTCCCTGATGATGGATTGTGTCTGGTATCTTGACAGTGGAGCCTCATTCCACATGACCGATGATAAAAGTTTATTCATTACCTTGGAGGAGAAAGACCTCAAGATGCACATAGTGATGGGCGACAACGGAAGGTATAGTGTTTCAGGAGTGTGCACGGTTTCTTTTCAGAAGGAGCATGGAGCTCCTATCACCTTGATAGATGTGATGTATGTGTCTGGATTGAAGAAGAACTTGGTATTAGTGGTGATGTTGGAGGACAAAGGCTACGATGTTGTCTTCAGTAAAGGAAAGGTGTTCCTAAGACACATATGGGTCAGATCAAGAGGATAGGCATTCGGGTGAAGAATCTCTATAACTAGAGGTAGATGATTATGCAACATTGAGTACGAAAGCAGAATTGGTTTAAAGCCAAGACATTGGCAAGTTGTGGCATAGGTGGTTGGGCCATTTGCATCATGGGGCTTTGAAGATAATGCAGTAGATATCTACAGGACTTCCCAAAGGTAAACTTGAGCAAGTTGACACATGCAAAGGTTGTACCTTGGGAAAGTACACCAAGTCTTCCTTTCATGATTGAGACAGTCAAGTGAAGGCTATCTTAGAGTGAGTTCATACTGATGTGTGTGGACCATTCTCGACGGAATCCACAGTGAAGCAAAGGTATTATGTGATTTTCATTGATGACTATTCTTGTAAATGCTAGATTTATTTCATGCAGAAGAAGGACCAAACCTTCACAAAGTTTTTTCAGTTCAAATATTTGGTCGAGAAAGAGTCAGGGAAGAAGATCAAGACCTTGAGAAGCGACAACAGTGGAGAATATGTTTCTCAAGAGTTTAAGGACTTCTATGCAGTAGAAGGAATTAAACAAGAGTTGACGGCACCTCATAACCCACAACAGAATGGGGTGGCCGAGAGGAAGAACATAACTATTGTAGGGGCAACACGGGCAATGTTAAATGACCAAGGCCTACCACTTGTGGGTCGAGGCATGCAACAGAGCGGTCTATTTGCAGAATAGAAGCCCGCATTGCATACTTGGGTTGAAGTCACCAGATGAAGCTTTCTCCAGTAAGATACTAGATGTGGGTCACTTCAGGATCTTTGGGTCATCAGTATATTGCCATGTGACAAAGGATGCAGGGAAGAAGCTTGAGCCGAAAATAGATTTGGGGATACTTTTGGGGTACATTGATACACTTCACAACTATTGGGTGTACTTGCCTACCAATTAGAGGACAGTGGTTCGCAGAGATCTCAAGTTTGATGAGCAGAAGGCCATGCGAGTTTCCCTTGAGAGGGAGCTCCAACTATAGGATGTGGAGGAACTATTGGTTCCTAAGGAGGAGGAGCGTTAGACTGATGTGGAGCAGCCGCATGCAAAGATTCTAGGAGTGGAGACATCCACTCAAGCAGAGTCTTCTAGAGATAGACAGAAGTGCACAAGAGAAGCTGATAGATTGTTGGAGGATGTGAGAGAGAATGTGGGAGCACCATTTTCTCAGCGCAGACAGAGGAGGTCACCTGAGAGGTACACTAGATACATGGACCTTGTTGGGGAATGTGTTGAGACCGAGCCATCTTCCTTTGGGAAAGCAGTGCAGTAGTCGATTTGGGTTGATGCTATGGTGGAGGAGCATGACTTCATAGTTCGTAACAGTGTTTGGGACGTGGTTCCGAGACCGGAGAACAAGTCAATTGTGAGTTACCATTGGCTTTACAAGGTAAAGAAAGTTGTTGATGATGGGAGGATCATGTTGTTGTAGTATATTTCAACAGAGGAGAAAGATGTTATCATTTTGACAAATGCATTGTCAAACTGCAAATTCAAGTTCCATAGAGAAAAGATCGGGATGGCAGATAATCCCTTTCTTGTTGAGAGGGAGAGTTGAAATGTGGCAACAAGAATATTCCAATTTAATTTGTCCTTGAATTAAATTGTGAATTAAAATAGAATTTAGTCTTAACAACTACTTGGGAATAATTAATTAAGTTATTTTAACTTAATTAGTTGGAGAAATTCAAGTTAGAAGTCTTTCTAAAGTCATGCAACAGTTATCCCTTAAATTAAGGTGATAAGCCTTAAATTAAGGAGATAAGACTTAAATTAAAGAGATAGGATTGAGTTATATTTGAGTTGTAATTAGTTAACTCAGTTTACTGAGTTAAGTCTAGTTAAATTAGTTCCAAACTGTTTGAGGAACTAATAGAGAGTTAACAGCCAGTTGATGCATGCATGCACTCAACTATTGTACTCCAGTTAACTAAAGATTCCCTCATCAGAAACTCATGCATGTCTATTCTGAGAAAGACCCAGTTGAGATTAAAGACAAGGACAATGTACTATCAGTTGCATGTGTTTTCTTATAAAGAAAACTCATGCATGCAGTCAAGGTATCATTCCTTGAGGATTGTGTAGTTCTAATAGTGTGTGAGACGATCATGAGATCATCCACTTGGTAAATGATTTTTCCACTTGGTTGAAGGAGAATCATCCCAGAGGAACAGTGGAAGGAAATAGGAGCTTGGAGGGTAGAGAGGAAGGCTGGAGAGCAGCCAAGATTGCCTATGAGCATCTATGATGATTGTACTGAGAGCTGGCTAGCTGTGAGATCTAAGGCTTTGTATAATTCCTATGCATTTCCACCTTGTATGATAATACATATAGTGGGGTTTTTAGCTGAGGCTTTCGCCAATGTATTTTCATGTGTATTGTTCAATTGATTCTTCTTCTTCTAGTTATATTGTTTAGCTCGAGCTTTAAGCTTCCACAAATTGATAGTAGAAGTAGGTTATAGTATTTTGCTTTGATTTATATTGCATTATCAGGTTAACCTACAACATATTTTCTACATTTGGTAGTGTAACATAGTACTTCAATACCACAAGCAGAGCCATTACTGCCAGCAAGCGTTCATAGCCATGACAGGGTTGCTTTTTAACCCCAAGAATGAGCCAGAGTCCTCTTTTTAGTTATTTAGATGATTCTCCTTATCCTTGCTATAAAGAGACCACTATGTTGGCATGGTAACCACATAATCATAGTGCCATTCACTAGGATATAACAAAGTGATTAGGCTGGCTCGTGATGAGACACCCTATCCTTCTGACATTTTTAACTAACAATAAGGTCATTACCTTGGTGTGGTGGCCATAATGGAATGTCACCTATTACATCCATATGATCATGGTAGGTTGGCTTGTACTGAGACCCCCTGTCCTCTTTAAGACAATGTTTGTTGCATTATCATATTTTCATATTTTCATGCTTTTATTGTAAAGGGAGGGAAGCTCATTTACTCCTTAAGAGTTAGGGATGGCATAAGAAGTAAAATAAATGCCAATGAATTTATTCTTTTATCCCTATATCATCATATCAAAGGGATTTGTCCATTTGAAAGTGTAAAAGATAAATCAGTGTGGTATAAGATAATAAATCATTTTATGATGTGTCCAAAGAAAATATATTTGACCAGTAATTGTATAGATGCACCACGTCAGCTTTGGATAAAGATGTCCATCAAAAGGTTTCATAAGTCATAATGGTATTAATATTACTGTTTTTCCTTATCTTAGGTACAAATTTCAAATCCAATTAGATGGTTTTCACTCAAAGCATGGAAGAAGAAAATGGCGGAAAATAATGACTGGCGATGTAACAACAAGAAGAAATCAAAGCTATTCATTCTACCAAAATTTTAGTGTTGTTTAATTGATTGAACAACAATGGTTCAATCGATTTGAACAACAAGATTTGAACAGTAACCATTCAATCAATTAAACAACAATCATTCAAACGATTCAACATCAAACTATGAAAAAGAAATTGGTGCTTGTTCAATTGATTGAACATCAATCATTTAATCGATTGAACAACAATCATTTAGTTGATTGAACAACAAAACACAAACAAGAAAAGATCAGTGTTGTTCAATTGATTGAACAACAATCATTCAATGGATTGAACAACAAAACACAAAAAGGAAATTTGTGTTGTTAAAATGATTGAACAACAAAACAAACGAACAAAGAAAGATCGGCGTTGTTCAACTGATTGAACAACAACCATTCAATCGATTGAAAATCAAAACACAAAAAGGCGATTGGTGTTGTTCAACTGATTGAACAACAATCATTCAATCAATTGAACAACAAAACATAGAAAAAGGTATCGGTGATGTTCAATTGATTGAAAAGCAATCATTCAATCGATTGAACAAAAAACACACAGAAAGGGGCAATCGATGTTGTTCAATTGATTGAACATCAATCGTTCAATCAATTGAACAAAAAAACATGCAAAAAGAAATCAGTGTTGTTCAATGGATTGAATGACAATCGCTCAATCAATTGAACAAGAATTATTAAACACACCCAAAAAAAACAAGAGAACTCCTCATATCTACATGGTGATGCCTAACTAAATTGCAACCAACCGTAAGAGAATATATACATTATTTATAGCTGAAGAAAGATACATTTTTAATAAAACAAAGTTGTCGGGTCATCACTCCCTGCAGCGAAAATTTTCATAGTGGGATCATCACATACGTGTTGACAAAAAGACTCATTGGTGAGTGGTTTGTGATAAAGACGCACCCGATGTTCATTCACCTTGAAAGAATGGGAAAAATCATCAATGGTAGTTAGAGTAAGCATGTCATTATTATGTACCTCTTGAATTTCATAAGGACCAAGCTACCTTGTCTATAACTTGCCTGGAAAGTCTTGGAATTTGGAATCATAGAAGAGCGCCCAGTCTCCTTTTTGAAATGTCTTCTTTTTAATAAGACTGTCGTGCCACTTTTCCCTTCACTGCTGAATAATTACGGTGCATTGTAGAGAAAGTAGTCGAACCTCGTCCAATTCATTTATTTGTTGAAGTCGCTTGGTTTGGGCCTTTGTCAGATGCAATCCCACTTCCTGGGCTGCTATGAGAGTATTTATTTCAAATTCAATAGGAAATATAGGTTCTTTGCCAAATACAAGTTGTTATGGAGAATATCTAGTAGTATTTCGCCAAGCTGTGTGATAGGCCCACAAGGCCTTTGGCAGTCAAGCAGCCTAGTCCAACCGATGTGTCGAACCTGTCTTGGTCAGAATTGCTTCTATGACCTTATTGGTGCTTTCAACTTGCCCGTTCACCTATGGGTGATACGAGGAAGTGACTCTATGTGTGATGTGGTGGTTCCTTAGAGTGGCTGTAATTTTGTGTCCTACAAATTTACCTCCTCCATTTGTTATCACTTCTCGAGGTAAACCATATCGCACAAATAACCCAAAAATTAAATTAATTACAACTTCTTTTGTGGCACTTGGAAAATCTATTGTTTCTACCCACTTCATTACATAGTATGTGGCAACCAGTATGTAGGCCTTTGGGTTTGATGGTGCATGAAATGGGCCAACGAAATCCAATGCCCATCGTTCAAAAGGTTCTATTACCAATTAGGGCTACAACAAAATTTCATCAGATTGGCCAAGCAGACCCATCCTTTGGTAGCTATCACAAGCCTGAACAATTTTCTTAGTACCATATTTCTTAGTAGCCTGGACATATTGGACATAGTGGGCGAATAATATCCCATCTGTAGTACCTTATGTCCCGTTCTATGATCTGTGAAGTGTCCTCCGGAGGGCTCGTTATGGAAAGCCTTCCGGATGTCGTAAATTTCATCCTCATGAATGCATCTGTGTATGCACATGTCAGACCCTATATGAAAATGTTATCCACCAATTCAATAAAATTGAGCGCTGTGTTGGAAAATTTGTTCTTTTCCCTTGTTGTCAAGTGTCTGGGAAACTTTCATACTATCAAATAATGTGTTACATCTGCATACCATGGCGTTTTGACTGCTATAGCGAACAAATGTTCATTTGGAAACTGGTCATCTGCTACCAATGGATCATTTATCTTTGGAACCCAAGACAGAAAATCAGGGATTGGGTTTTCTTTCTTTAGACGATCTGCGATGGTGATATCAAACTCCTGCAAGAGTAACAACTAGCGAGTCACTCGACCATTCATAATAGGTTTAGCTAAATATCATATGGTGGAATGATCAGTATACAGAAAAACTTTATAGCCAGTTATATAATGTCTAAATTTGATTATGGCATGAATGACAACTAAGAATTCCTTTTCTGTTACTGTATAATTAAGTTCAGCAGTAGCAAGATTTTTGCTGATATAATATATAGCATGAGGTTTTCTGTCCTTTTCTTGGCTGAGGACAGCTCCTATTGCTGTGTCTGACGTGTTCGTAGAAATGTGGAAAGGTAGTTCCTAGTTGGCTCCACGCAATACTGGTGCCGTCAAAACTAATTTCTTAAAATTTGTAAAAGATGTTTCACATTTATTAGACCATTTAAAATCAAAATTTCCAGTTAAAGCATATAAAGGCGCAACAATTTGTGATTTTTTTTTGATAAAACTACGATAATAACCCGCATATCCAAGGAAGTTGCATGCCTCTGTCTGAGTACAGGGTGTAGGTAGTAGGAGAATTACTTATATCTTTGTTGGATCTACGTGTATCCCTGCTGCAAAGATGTAGTGTCCTAGGATTATGCTTTCTGTCATCATCATGTGACACTTAACATTGCTTAAACACAACCTGGTGGTGATGCATCGTTCCAAAACCTTCTTTAATGTTTGTAAAGCTTGATCAAAGTCATCCCCATACGGGGTGCATTTATCCATGTAAACTTCAAGTCCTTTATTTATTATAACATCAAAATTTTTGAGTATGGCTATTTGAAATGTAGCTAGGGCATTGCACAAGATAAATGGTAATACTCTGTAAGCGAATGCACCCCACGGGTAGGTAAAGGTTTTTTTTCCTTGGTCCTTAGGGACAATTTGAATCTGATTGTAGCTGGTCAAGCCATCTAGAAAAGAAAAGAATTGTTTCCCTACCAGAGTATCAAGGAATTGATCAATAAATGGAAGAGGGAAGTGATATTTCTATGTTGCCTTGTTCAATTCCCAGTAATCAACACAAATACGCCACTTCCCATTTTCTTGGGAACAACTACCAGTAGAGAGACCCACTTGCTATCCGAAATACGATAAATGAAATTCACATCTAGAAGCTTCTGTAGCTCTTCTTTTACAATATCTTTGAGGTGTGGATTCAATCTCCACTGAGGTTTTCAGATAGGACAAGCATCCTTTCCGGTGTAGATATGATGCGTAGCCCTTCATGTCTGGATGGTACCAGGAAAAAGCTCCTTTATATTTTTGCAAGACCTGAATGAGCTTTTGTTGTTGCTCACTGTCCAAGCTATCATTAATGTTTAAAACCTTTCCTGGTTCAATTTCAACATGATTGTTATTATGAATAGCAATTGTTTGGATATGCTAATCATTAGTATCTTTCAGAGGGTCTTCTGAGGCTTCATTGTCAAGAACTTCTTTCAACATTTTACATTTCACATTGTTCATATTAGCCGGCTGATTAATAAATTTATTTATTACATCATCTTCAGTCTAGTTCTTGAATTCAAGTGCCTCTACTACTGTAAGTGGTGAACGAATGCTTTCTTCTAGGTATGCAGGTGGTTGTTTATGTATTTTTACAATGGGTAGAATTGGTTTGGCAAGAGGATATAGAACAATATTTTTTACATCATCCTCCTTAGCAATGGTCATGCTGCCTTCTCGGAAACCTATATAAGCATCAATTGTTGCCAGCCAAGGTTGTCCCAAAATCACAGGGTGCCCATCTAATCGACTCTTTGGGTTTATAACGCGAAAATATACTTGATACACCCATGAATCAACAAAGGACATCAAACTCGAATAAGAAGGCATCTAGGTCCTTTGTGATCATCCCATGAAAACTTGGGATGCTTTGTATGGGGATAGCTTTCATCGGGGCATTGGCCACTTGGTTGACTATGGGGTATTCCAATGTCGAGTTTTGACCTTGAGGTACTTGGTTTTCCATTTGGTCGAAAATAAGCCAATATCCTTCGGGGATTTCAGGGTGTGTTATTTAGGTAAGCGGAGCATTCCCAATCCGAGTTGGTTTTGCAGCACTGCCCAGATCTGGGATCATAGGAGATCCTCTTTCAGACAACTGTGGTCCTGCCTTAGTAGTTCCACTGGTTTCTCCCTCTCCTCTTAAGCTGCATGATTTTCCCTCTTGTAGAGGATTAGAATGTAAATTTGTTGTAACTTGAAAACTCTTTTCAGATCCTCCGATTTGGCTATGAATCTCAGTGTAATCTGCAGATGGTGAACCTACTTCCTGAGGGATTACAATAGGGATTTTTCTAGATACAATCTGGAATCCTACTAATGCCTGAGACTCCGCTTTTCTTATGATTTCATCTATAAAAGTTGATCTCCCAAGGTTCACCGATCCCTTGGGTTTTTTGGATTTAGGTGGGGGGTTCTAATCTTTTTCTATCTTTTTATTCCTAGTCATTCATAAAAAAACCAATTCCTATTTAACCTCTATGCAGTTGCTAAAAATTGGGCTGAAGAGCAAGAACTTTAATTGCTAGTTACATAGGTTCTTACCTCTCAGTTTTAAAACTCAATTATTTTACAACAAAATAAAAAGAAATCACTTTGGAGCACTCTCCTTGGCAACAACGCCAAAATTTTGGTGCACTAAGATGTCTTATTAAAAGAAATCTTAATACCTACATTAATCATCAACCTTTGTTAAGTTTGTTTATTTCAAGAGTGTCAGAATTGTATATGAAGTGAGTTCAGATGTCAATCCATAATGAAATGATTGGAATCATTGCAATCACTAATATCTATTTTGCTAAGATCAATCCAAATAACTGTGAAATAAACGTTTAGAACATTCTCAAATATACCTAATCTATTCTAGAGGAAACTGAATCAGAATACAAGTAGAAATAATCACTCTTAACAACCTAATTGGTATTAGCACTAATTCATTTGATATGAATGAAAACTACAACAATCCAATCAACAAGTAACTAGGTAAACATCTCATGGAAAGAAATCAACTATAACCTTGAGATTTGTGATAATGAACAATAATCAAAAGTTTAAACCAGCATAATAAATTCGATAAAGATTATCACGCAAATGTAACACACAACTAAATCTAGAGTCTCGTCTAAACAACAACACAAACTAGAATCATTAATCCTCACATCAATCAGAATAGCGCTAACTTTACAGACTAGCAATAATGAACGATTATAAAAATAAACAGAAATGATTATAACACAATTGAAGTAACAAGTCTCTAGAAGTCCCTGCTGAGAGATATTTAGAATATGATTATGGATGAAACACAGTCTTCTCCATTAAAATTAATAACAGAGTTACAACATCACAGTATGAAAATATCTGTTTTAAAAAATAATACTTACAATATCAAAACTCATAACTAGTTGTTCATTTCACCTCATGGATTTATATAAATTTTGGAAAAATAAATGGATAGAAGCGAATCCTCAGGATTAGGGAATCCTAAGGATTTCGAAACCCTCAATCTGATTTCATCACAAAATAGCATTGGTCCTCCTAGTCTTCTATTGTCCATTCTACTCAAGATGTTGTCCTTTTCCTTTCCTAGATGCTGTTGCTCTGTTGTTTGAACAACAATCGTCCGATCCGTGTCCCTACATAAAAAGATAGTGAAAGTTATTTTTTTGTGCCAAATTTATCCAATTTATTAATAATCGATTTTACCAAACTTCTGCTATTGTTTCTTCTAGATTTACTCCTAAAACGAAGATAAACACATGAAGGCAAATGCTTAATTAAGTTATTACAAGAGAAAACATACCTTTTCCTTGGTCGAACACCATGCATTTTGATCTTATTTATAAGTGCTCATTCTACATGAGTATTTTGATCTGCATGTACATCATGCTTCTAGATTCTAGAAGATGTTTCTAGCCATGCAATTTTATTCTATTCCTACATGCTCGTATACTACTCAAAACTTTGAAAGAAGACTTTAAGTAAAGAAGTACACTTAATCATAGTAGAAATCCAAAGGATCTTCCTTCTTTTGCTTCTTGTCTTCTTCTTTCATTTCTTGAGTCACATGAGCTTCTTCACTTTTTCTTTTGTTGTTGTTTTCCTACTTTAGTTTAGGACAATTCCTTTTATAGTGTCCATATTCTTGGCATCCATACCATTGGATTTTGGACATATGTTTGTTGTTTGTTCTTCATGGACCAAATTTGCCAAATTTTCACTTTCTCTTGGACATGGTTGCAAATTCTTGTGCCTTTGATCCCACATCTTCCTTGGCTTTGAGTCTAGTTCCTCTGTCTTGCATAGAGACCACATTTCATTTAGTGTGGTAGCTTCCTTCTTGGCATATATGCTTGATGTGAAGTTGCCCCAATCCTCAGGTAGAAATTGAGTACTACAGTTGTCATTTCCTTGTCAGACATGACTTCCCCTAGCTTTTGAAGTTGATATCTCATCTCAAATATATTCATGAAGTAGTGAGTTATTCCTTCCTTTGATATCTCCATTTGGTGCAATTCATTTCTTAGATATATTACTTCTCCAGTTGTGGTTACCGAGAATAAATCTACTAGTTTATCATAGATTTCTTTTGATGTTTCAAATTTGGAGACATAATGAATGAGAGAGTCATTGATAGATTCTATTAGAATCATTTGAGCTCTTGTCTCATCCTTATTATACTTGGCTAAGGCTTGTGTTTGTTCCTTAGCAAGAATAATAACATTCCCTTTGATGTGTTCTAAGAGTTCATTCTCCTTGAGAAGTAAATCAATCCTCTTCTTCCATGCAAGAAAGTTATTGGTACCTACCAATTTGTTTCTTTCCTTGAAAAAATACATTGATGTCTATTTCAGAAGGGGACATATACTTACTTGATATATTTTGAGATGTATTAGACTTGCTTTCTCCTTGAAGACTTGATGGCTTGCCTTCCTTAGATCTTGATGTTCTTCAAGTTGCTTTCTCCCAAGTGGGCTTGCTTCAAGTAGACCTTATTGATGGCTTGACTTGTGGTGTATATCCCTTCTTGATATGCTGTTCTTTGTAGGTGCCTTTGTACAAAAGGCTTCTCCCTTTTCTTTGTAGTGTTTCTTGATGAAAGATAGATGGTAGACCTTCTTTTCCTTGATGTGATAGAGACCTCTTGGCTAAAAGCTTCAACTTTTGTAGATGTTCTTCCTTTATGAGTGTTCTTGAGATGCCCTTTCATTGATGTGTCACCTTAGCTCTGATTCCATGTTGAAGAATCTAGGACAAATAGGTTTAGTATGATTGTTATTTGCTTGATAACAATTTGTGGAGTCCTTTTTACTTTTTCTTGTTAGCTTAATCTTCTTCCTCTTATTATTAATGCATGTGTGTGTACTTCATCAAACTGCTACCAAAAATATAAGAACAAGAACACAAGATGTTGTCTCTCTGCCAGGGCCAAAACTTCTCTTCTATTGAGAGGAAAACCCTTTAGTAAGTTTCTCTTATTGAAGCTTCTTATTGATAAATGCGAAACCCTAAACCCTTGACTAGGATTTCCTCCAAGAAAAAATCAAGTCCTTCCTATTTTCTGCACTATGTTCCCTGGCACATGGACTTCCTCCTTCTGGCACTTTTCTCCCTGACACTTCGTCCTTTTCTTCACTGCTTTGTCTAGAGATAGACCTTGGCTATGTTAGATTCTTGATGAGACATTCTTCTTCCTTTATTCAAGATGTTCTTCAATTAAGGAGACACCCTTCTCTTGATCCAACAAGACTCTTCTTGAAGTATAGGTGTATGACTATACAACTACCCTAGTTTTCGCACGTGTGGTACATACCCTAAAGAATCAGGATCCTTTTCCTTCACTAGAGAGATATGCTTCTTCGCTTGACTCAGGAGGCCTTGTAGGACTAGTTTCAAGCCCAAACAACACTATTTCATGGAATTTTGTCCCTATTGTCATACCCGCAAACTTGACCTCATTTTCTTCACACGTGTGATTGTTTCTAGCCCTAGAAATAATCCTCTTCACTTCAGTTTTCCTCCTCTTTCCTTCACTGCACTAGGAGACCTCTTCTTCGTCCTTTGTTACCCTTTCTCTTGCCTCTTTTCTTCACATATTTGAGAGATGATCTTGGTTTTCATTGTGATGGATTGGACATCCTCTATATATAGAGGACTTCCCCTCCTTTAGGCTGACTTGAGGCTGACATCATGACTGTAGGCCGACTTGTCTATTTCTTCATCATTTTGTTGTTTGAAGGAGGAGATCTTGAGTGTGCTTGGAGGTATTTCTTTTGACTCTAATACAATTATATACATGGTGTAACATTCCCTTGAGGTCTTCAATATTTTCTCTTAATTCCTTGACTCACCTATAGCACTTAACATGTGCTAGACCTATTTCAATGAGAAAAAAGCTCATTGACATATATTATAAAAATAATAATTATTTTATTGAATAAGTACAAATATCAAAAGTACATTTATGAAGACTGAACCTAGTTACATTTCCTTCAACATCCTTAACAAACACAAATTAAAATAAATCACATGACGCATATGCTTTGGGCCTTGAGGAAATAGTGAACGAGATAGAGGAAATAATGAACGGGACAAAATTTCAAAGTTAGCTTCACTTTCCAACTGTAAAGCGAAGATGGAATTTTGATTTTAGTGTAAGTAGTACATGTGCCCAGCCACTTCAAATTTTTTTTT
>APFE031496083.1:0-28149 GCA_000404065.3 Pinus taeda
GGGAATGTTGACACCTAATCTTCATGATTGGGGGAATTTTATGTAAATAATTAAATTAGGAATGTGAACAGTCATCGGAAGATGAACTGAACAATCACTCCCTATTCTATATAACAATGACCTACCTATGGAATAATATATGAATCAGTGGTTTGTTTTGTGGAGTTACTGCCTGGCCTGACAACAATGATCAACAATTTTAAGCCCATATAACCGGCCATTTCGGATTTCTTGAGCAATTAAGCGATTAAGCCCTTTTATGACAATGAGAAAAAGGAGGGGCGATAGGGGGCAACCTTGTCTAAGACCCCTTTCAGCATGAAAGAAGTGTGAAGTGGATCCATTTACGAGGACGCTGAAGGAGGCAGTGGAAATGCATGACATGATCCAAGTGGTAAAAAGATGAGGGAAGCCAAGATGAATCAGGAGCATTTTGATATAAAGCCAACTAAGGAAGAGTACTTTTTAAAAGCATTATAATAAATATAATGTACAGTTTATTTAAATAGCGGAGCTATATTAACTTTTTTTTTTTTTTAAAGTGGGAAAAAAATATATAATTGAAGAAAATAAAAGTTAAAGGAATTTATAAAGGTGTTCAAGTTTAACAAATAAAAGGGCACTTATTTTAAAAAATAAGTCTATTTTTGAAGAAAAAAGTGAATGGAAGGAAGGATGATTTTCCTTTAAGGATTTTTTAATCACACATCGCAAGCTAATTACATTAAGAGGGACTATCCAAGGGGAAAAAAGTTAATATTGCTATTAGTACAAGCAACGACGAAAATCACATAAATATTAATCTGGCGAATCAAATCGACTGCTAATTTTAGATGCCAATGTAGGTGAAACAATAGATCTTTTTGGAAAGAAATATGAAATTAATGATTTACAAATAACAGTAGATCATTATGAGTACACATCCCAATTTAATGTTGTAAAAATGTATGACATGGAGGCTAACATAATTTTGGGTCAACCTTGGTTTAGAGAATTGGGTGCATTCATGTTAAACATAGAGAATTTTTTTTTGATGTTTTCTTATTAGGGAAAGATGATCACATTTCGAGACATGACAATGAAGTCAAAATTGATAATGTCCTCATTAGA
Organism: Pinus taeda; assembly: GCA_000404065.3. Classification (NCBI taxonomy): domain Eukaryota; kingdom Viridiplantae; phylum Streptophyta; class Pinopsida; order Pinales; family Pinaceae; genus Pinus; species Pinus taeda. The sequence goes on from APFE031496083.1 coordinate 1,111, forward strand.
AGACTTTAAAAATGTCACGAAATTAATACCTCAAAAGAATCAAAACTTAATATCAGAGAACCAAAAAGAGCTTGAGGAAGCTATATATCCAATAAAAACGAAGAAAATTATTGTTTAAAAGATTATATCCAGAAACTTCTTGCGCAAGTCAAAAAGTGTAAAACTAAGGAGCACAAGTTAGAACAAGAAGAAGAAAGGTTCGACAAGAAATTCAATGGAGGTCACTCAGAGAAACAAGAGGAATATTTATGCTTAAAAGACCTTAACAAAAATTAAAAAACAAGACGCTTGAATGCCAAAATAAAGTTGAATCAGGAAATGAGGAATGCTTATGTCTCAAAAATCATAACCAAAATCTACTCAAACAAATTAAAAAACTTAAGGATGATGAGAAATCATTGACGAATAAATTCAAAGAAATTGTCGCAAAAGAAGCATCAAAGTCTTCAGAGGTAACAATCTATTTTGACAAAAAAGGAACGAATACCGATCTAGTCAAAATCGTAACTCAAGCAAAGGATAATCCTACTGAAGTAAAGACGCATGCAGGAGTTGCAGTTCAAACGATGGACATTCCAAATGATGATTCAACCACCAACTCAACAACAACAATGCTTGAAAGAAATCAAAAAACAACCACTAACATGATAAGGGAATGTCCAAACAGAAGAACTATTTATTGGCACCCGATTCACAAGAGTATACTTTCCAATCAATTGACTTCCTAGTATCACTCAAAACATAAACGACAAATTTATGCTCCCAGGAACACTGAAGTTTGTAGAATCCAGTCCTACGATGACTATTTATCACAAAATTTGATTCCACAAAAGATCAATCTAGGATGGTCTAATTCATTCTCAGTACAACAATTTTATATATCACTCCAAGGATCATCTCAACTTGTATCGACAAAGATGATTGTCATGAGATGAGAAGACATTCGTAGCAGAAAAAGAGATCAAGCCCTTTGGTCAATAGGCTTTGAGGACAAAGCTTTTTGAAGGGGAAGGCAATGTTATGAACATAAATTATGTAAAAGTAATAAATATAGATAAGAAATAATAATCATAATAGTATATAATTAAATAATAATTAGTTAAACAAAGAGGCCTCTACAAACATGACTCTTCGTGAAAGGGTACTTACCTGACTATATATATAGGACAAACTTTCCAAGTCTTTTGGAGTATTTAACTTGAAGGACAAACTTTGTTCGTTTCAGGATTCTCATAGAATCCATCAAGGATCCCCTCATTCCATATGTTTCTAAACTCGACACCTCAAAAGAAATATATGACAAATTGGTAGAGTGTTTTTCTGTAAGCACTGCAGAAGTTCTCTCTCTAAGGAAAGAACTCTACAATCTAAGGATATCGAAAGAAGAAGGAATAACCTCTTTTACTTTATGAGGATATCTGAGATAAGGTATCAACTTCAAGATCTGGGAGAAATAATGTCTGACAAGGAGATGACCACTGTAGTACTAAATGCACTACTAGAGGAGTGGGGTAACTTTACTTAAAGTATTTATGGGAAGAAAGAAGCTACTCCACTCCAGGATCTATGGTCACTATGCGAGATTGAAGAAACTAGGTTGAAGGCAAATAATGATGTAAGATCCAGTGAGCAAAATCAAGGATATGCTACTATGACAAAGAGATGAGGAAAGTCTGGGAAATTTGGTCCTTAGAAAAAGAAGAACCTGGCTAAGGTTCAATTCTATGGATGTCAAGAATATAGGCACTACAAAAGAGATTGTCCTAAGTTCAAGAAGGACAATAACAAGAGGTAGAGAAGAAGCCCATATCATCGAAGAAGTGGAAGAATATGAAAAGAAGAAGTCCAAGAAAGAGGAAGTAAGAGATCTCTACTATGATTGAGATAGTCTTCCTCGCCTAATTCTTTTCAAGTTCATGTTTTCTAGTTTTTTGTTGTAAGATATGGCTATCATGATTCACTAAGGAAAATGATAGGATGCATTATGGCATCATAGAAGTATTAAAAGCAAGAGCTTGTGAGCATAGAGAAAAATAGCTGAAATAGAAGTCTATTAGAAGTCACCTATGGAAGGATATAACTCTTCGTAATCTCATTAGAAGCATAAGTGGCGCTTATGGAAAAATGAAGAAAAAGGTCATCTAGCACAAAGCTCATCATACATCAATCAAATGGAAACATCTGCTGGATGAGGATACTCAAGATCCTCTACTGGAATCTTCATCAGAAGGTTCACCAATCAAAAGGAAGCAAGTGTTTCATCAAGAATTCCAACTTGTGAGAATTCAAGGGATTGAAGTTCTTTCAATCAAGGAAGCTGCTGAGAGAAGTCTAAATGACTTAAAGGAAAAATGAGGTATGTATGCTTGTATTTGATATTGAAGAGTCATGTCATTATGGTTGCAGGTAACATGGATAATTGCTCTATCTCGAGAGCATGATCAAAAGAAAGACTCTCCTCCTTTGAAAGGATGCAAGAAGGCATGGGTCACACATTGTCTAGATAAAATCAACATAATATGTCCTCATATGGAATATGAGGTGGTTGACAACATTGAAGGAAATATGATTGAAAGTTCCTGGAAGGAAATGTGTGAAGAATGAAAGGGAGAGATCATGAAATATGCAAATATGGAAAAGACAATCAACATCTGAGGACTGAGAAATTTGACAAGGATATCTCCATGAAAGATATGAAGACTTTGATGAAGTCTGAAAAAGAAAGAGACCCTTGACAATATATATCTTTTGGAGATGTGCCAATGTGTATGTGGGATGTTGATGTGAACAAGAAAAGGTAATTTTTATTTAATGTTCATTCCTTATTTTTGAATGATATCTGGATGGGCTTATGCAACCCTGCCAAGGGAAGAGCTATGGATATCCACCACTGACCCATGGATGAAAGTGATGGATGGTCTGTGCCCTACAAAGAAGTCCCAAAACATGAAGTCTCCTGAATAAAGAAATGAAGTTCATCACATTGTGAGGAGGAATGCTTCAAGCAACTGGTTGTCCCATCATCTCCACCTAGAGAACTGTTGTTGGTCCCTAATTATGAGGGAGTCTGGAAACAAGTTTCTAACTTGGTAGACACTTGAAAGCAAATTCTTAAGCCAAGAGTGAGCTTAGGTGCATTCCTTCTGTAGGAATGAGCACATTCCTTTATTGGAATAGGTATGTCCTCCCTAAGTTGAGAGGGAGAGATAGACACATCATTCTTGTCGTCACTTGGGAAGACAAATTGAGGATTGGGTTAACATTTGGCATCTGATGTTCTTTGAGGATGAGTTACGACATCGAAGATAAAAGTAGTTGCAGAGGATCGATATTCTTTGAGGATTGGGAATCCAAGATAGCAATAATCATGGTGGAACATACGCTAAGAGAACCCGGGTGGGGTATGTTCCGAGAGAGACAATGATGAGGGTGCCTATACATCATTGGTCTCGCTAGCATTGTGCTCTGATCTTGTGGAGAGATAGAGCGGTTAGTCAAGGCCTTGCTATGTGACAATGTTGGATGATATGATGCTATACAAATGGGTTATGATATTCTCTGAGGATTAGGAATCCAAGATAAGAATAGTCGTGGTGGAATATACTTGAAGAGAACCCGGGTGGGGTATGTTCCGAGAGAGACAATGATGAGGGTGTCTATACATCACTAGTCTCGCCAAGATTGTGCTCTGATCTTGTGGAAAGATAGAGTTGTTAGTCAAGGCCTTGCTATGTGACAATGCTGGATGATATGATGCTATACAGATGGGTTACCAATCAGACTCTTCTTATGAAAATTCTTTAGATTGAGAATGTCGAAGTACCTTGTATGGATTATGAATACCTCCCTAGTTAAGAGGGTGTGTTGAAAAGTGTAACTAGGTTCGGTCTTCATAATGACATGTGTAATAACGATTTTATGTAATTGATATAAAGAAGAAAATAAAATTATTTTTGTAATGCTTGTTTCATGGGTTTCATGTGCAAGGACTTTTATTTTTAGTTAAGCACTTTGTGATCCTTTGGAGTTAGTCATCAAGTCATAAAGTTGATTGAGTCAATGTCAAAGTTTGAAGACCCTTATTAGGCATGTTACATATGTAAATGAGTCATTAAGAAACCCTCCAAGACCAAGCTCAAGCACCTACTTCAAGTAGGCCTAAAGATATCTCTAAAAAGGCATGTCGACCTTGTCACTAGGAGATGTTGGCTTATTTACATGGGCAAAACACTATAAATAGGGTAGCTCGGCCTCCACTTGAATATAAGGTTTTTGGTCAAGCAATCTAAAGCTAGAAGAAGTGCGAAAATGTCAAGGAAGGTAGCCTCATAGCCAACAAGAAGAAGGAAGGGAAGAGCGAAGTTGTTTGGGTCTGTTTTAGGGCTGAAATCCTCCGCACGTGTGAAGAATCTATGCTGTCTGAACTACAGAAAGAGCTAAGGCATCACAGTCATACTTGAAGGTCAAATCAAGGAAGAAGTCGAGGTGAATCTCAGGTCAAGTTTGAAAGGAAAAAGTCTCCACCTGAAACGCAGAAAATTCAAGGTTGAAAGTTGGTCAACCTCACGTGTTAGGGTTTCTAAAGCAGGTCGAAAGTTGCAGATATGTTCCAAGGGAACAAAAGTTTGAAGGAGAGCTGAGAAGGAGGAGGAAGCAAGAGGTTTGACTTTCATTGACTCAAAGAAGAAGGAACTCATCAAGGAAACCTTGTGACTTGGTCTTGGAGAGGTGAAATAGGTCAAGGGTCTTGGTCTTGGTATTCGTCATTTGAAGTCTCAATAAAAAGAATAATTAGTTTTGGTTTTCCTCTCAAGTTGGAAAGGTTTTGGCCCTGGCAGATCGCCTACATTCTATGTCTCTTGTCTCTTTATTGTTTATGCATTGGTAGTTGTTTGATGAAATAAGAACATAATAATAATCTAAGTAAAGAGAAGATCCTAATCTAAGGAAGTAAGAGGCATTCACAAGCAGTTATCATTAGAAGAGAAGTCTCTAGTTTCGATGCCCTAGATTGCTCAACAAGGAAAGACAACACTAGGCCTAACAAGGCTAGCGTTGAGGGTTAAGGAGGCTAGGGGGGCAGATCGAGGGTAAAAGAGGCAAGAGGAGGCCACAAAGAGGTAACGCTAGAGGGAGAGAGGCTCAAAAATCTTGACGCTGGGGTAAAAGAGGCAAACAACTAGGGTTTTAGGGCTAAGAAGCCACGACTTGACCTAAGGCAGTCGTTTAGGGTCTTAGAGGGAGGTCGAGGCTCTTTGAGCCCACAACCAGGCCACTTAAGGCCTTAAACCCTCTGCGAAGGGGCTAGGAAAGGAGGCCAAGGCCCTTAGGGCTTAGACCTGCCCTAAAAGGGCCGAAAAGTTGACGCTGGGCCAAGGAGGGGAGACGTTATCCATCAAAGGGTTGGATCTAGGCCCGAGAGGGTTGAAAAGTGAAACCCCCGCTTCAAAAACTTATTTCTCTTTCGGATTTGAATTTTGTTGCAAAATCTTCAATGGATAACCCTGCAAAATTTTCTAGAGACTAGATCTTACTCTCAATGGCTTAGATCTAACTCTACTTTAGCTTGATCTCTTGGTTCAACCTGCAAAAATGAAAATAAAACACCCAAACCCCAAATATATACAAAAATTCTTAAAACTCCAAAACCCAGGTTAGAAAAAATAATTTACAAATTATATTTACAAAATTACAAAATATACAAGGGTTTTGAAAATTAAAATTTTTGAGAAAAATATTTTTATGGCTTTTTTCTTTGATAAATGGCTAAAAAGTTTCAGAAACCCCATGCTCACTATAGCCTTCGTGAAGATTTAATCCACCATAAAAATACTTAGGATCTAAAGAAAATGATCGTTGCCCACAGTTTGTGAACTTGGAGATCAAGGACTGAAGTACCTGTAAACACTATGCATTTTTATCATAATAATCATATATAAGCACAACATAGGAAGCTCGTAGTCAGTACATACCACAAATCAATGAACAAATATACCTTGAGTTGCACCCCAAAGTCTTTATTATGATAGAAAAAATAGTTCTCAGCGGAACAATAGTTTACACAAATGCTTCATCTGCATTTTCTTAGCTAGAAATCAGATGGCTAGAGACTCAAATGCCTCTAATTTATAGATAAATACTCCAAGTAAAAAATAACGGCTAGTTTCCCCGATCCTTGTCAAAATAATCTTGGCCATTGAATTTTTATTTTGGAGGAATTTTCGAATTTATCATTTAATTCGATTTTAATTAGCTCAAAATTAATTATTTTGAGCTATTTTCCTCAAAATTTGACTTTGACTTAACCACCAAGGCACAAGGGTCCAATTTTTCTTGAATTATCCAATATTCCCTTGGTGGAGGACCTCCACAAATTAATTCTTTTAAGACTTACGGATTTTTCACTTGGAGAATTTAATTTCCTAAGACATTTAATTTGACTCTAATTAATTAAATTTTTGGCTTAGGATTTTAATTTAATTTTGCTAGAAAATTTAATTAATTGACTCATGAGGAGATTAATCATATTTTTCACCCTCTAATATTTTAACCATGGTGTCTAAGTATGGGGGACCATGCATTAAAATGTTTTTTACATAAGATTTACAATTTCAACTCTCAAAGGGGGAATACCCGTTCGGCTTAGACCCTAAAAAAATACCTTATCTGCGACGTAATATGAGCTAGTAGATGAAGTGATTTGTAATAAAATAATTTAGCCAAATGGCTTAAATCATTCCCGCATCACTTTTACATAAGACTCGACTAAAAGGCTGAGACTCACTTAAGGCTTCGACGAAGAATTACACCCTAGCTTTGGGGTGAGGCTGGAGGGAAAAACTCTGCCGACCATTCATGTTTAGAAACACAAATGAATCAGTGAGATGAAAAACCTTTTAGGATGAAACTGTCGCCAAGATAATAGGCTTACCTAGGTTGTTACATACATTCACGGTCTTACTAACATCATTTACATTACATAACTTGCAGATAGATGATCCAATCTTGCTGAAAAAATTTGGTACTTTCGCTTTCTTGGAACTTTGACAAAATGTGTGCAACAGGCCCTACCCTAGTGTTCTTAGATCAAAACCAAAACTTAACATCTAGCACTAGGGTGGCAGTGCCAAAATAATCAAACATGCTGCCACATCATTGACTACCTTATGGTCATAAAATAATTTTCAGTTTAAATTGAGTTCAATAATAAAAGGTCACTAACTCATTCAATCAAGGACACTAGTCACATGATTGCAGTAGTTCCTATAAAGGGCTTCAAGCAATACTCAACCAATCCTATTCCTCTTATGGAAAATGCTTAAGGTCAGGGACTAGGGTTACCATTCATCATCCATACGCATGTATATCAATATTGAAACATAAAAGCATATCAATATTGAAACTCTCTTCTTACAAGCAGCACCATTGTAACAAACAAGTCTGAGGTAGAAGGTGAAAATAATCAAACATTTTTCGAAATCATGGATGTTCCTCATGGACATCAAATAATATATAGTTCAAAATGAGCTCAAGAATATGAAGGCCACTAACATATTCAATCAAGGTCATACATGATCCCAGTGGTTCCCATAATTAGTCCTCCACTAATAGTAGTCCATTTATGGAAATTGCTCATGGTCAATGTTAGTATTCATAAGTCATATGTTTGCATAACAATATAGAAACAAAAGTCTTATTCATAATATATAAACAATTTGCCAGATAAAATATATTGACATAATACTTCCTGTTGGACATTGGGTTCAACTTTCCTTGTGTGTTTTGTGACATGGACTAACAACCTCTTGTGGATCCTAGCTCTAGCGATTGCAGTGGAGACTAACACTTGCGGGTTTCGGTCTAACGACAATTATGTTTCCAACAAGTGGTATCCGAGTGCCAGGGCTCAAGTTCAAAACTCACCGAGTTCATGCTGAGGGGGAGATTGTTGGACATTTAGAACAGTGATTTTGGCCAAATCATTCCTCCCACAATCATACCATAGACTCATGTGTCCCATTTATTAGTTATTATGAGGTTTGAGGAAAATTTCATTGCCTTTACAAAGACTCGGGGGATTCCTATTAAGTCTTAACATTCCTCGATTATCCTGACCAGATATGCTTGGTGTTCTTTCTCAGAGAAGTGTTTTCCTTTATATGGCATTGCATTGCTTCTCTTGATCCTTTAGATATTTCACATCCTTTTTTAGATACATCTTGGCTAGCGGAAGTACCAGGTGCCATGTTGATATTTGTGAGCATGGATAATAGTAGATTGTTAGACAATGCCCCTTATTTACCCAAGCATTCTATAGTCGACTCGCCATACTAGTTCCAATGCTTAAAGGCATTGTTGCTTCCTTTCATGCCTGGTATAATTTCTATGGACATGATTTCATCACAGGAATTCCCACCTTTGTCTAGTAGTTTGTTAACCTTGGATGTTTCAAGAACTATTGTGAATAGCTCCCAACTGCCTCCCCTAGCCTGACTGACTCGTCTTCGTCCTGTTACTCTGCAGATGACATTATCAGGTTCAATATTTGTTATTTCATACTGATTGATGGAAATACGTTCTCTACCTCTGGGTTAGACACTAACGAAGGATTTCTTTTTCTTCAACTATTTGCTTCAGGTTGGTTGACTTTCTATGTCCATTGCAATGGTACTTGCACTCTCTGTGTCCTTCTCTAGGGTTGTACTGTACTGCATTGTTGAAGGTTTACCATTCCATGTTAACTCCACTTTTATTTGATCACTATGTTAGTTCCACTTTTTCTTTTAGGGAGGAGATACCCTAGGCACTCTCTTTTACTATTACTTATTGTATTTACAAGTCCCATTGACCTACTTTGGACATTAGTGGATATTAATATAATATCATATCAATTGTATACCTGTTTTTACATACTACTATTATGTTTAGGTTAACTACATACATCCATTCTGCTAATGGTTGAGCAATATATTTCATATATGTAGGTTTCAGGTATATGTTCTCATAAAAGTACCATGATTCTTGGCTCACATCTGAGCAAAATTCCTAGAATATTGAAGGATTTGGTGATAACGATGAACATTTTGGGAGATACATTCATTTTCACATGAAGCCAGTCCTATTAGAGGCAATGGTAATCTAGTCAGCAGCCTTGCACCAAATTTGCCCCAATCATGGGGAAACTATCATATTGTCACACTGAGAGAACGACTTTTTGGACCACATACAACAAAGAAATGCTCGCTATTATGCACACACTAGCTAAGTGGAGGCAATATCTTTTGGGAAGTAAGATTTCCATTTGAACAGAGCATAATAGTCTCCAGCACCTCCTTTAACAAAATACACTTTCCGAAAAACAACAAAAATGGATTGAAAAAATTGCCGCCTTTGACATGGAAATACTACATAAAAGAGGAAAAGGCAATGTAGTGGCAGATGCCTTATCCAGGAAAGATGAAGAACCAACACTACTGGCAATCTCGGTTGTTGTCTCTGAATGGCTTAACGAAATTCAAATTGAGTATGCCAAGGATCCAGAAATAACGACAATAATCAATAACCTTCCCAACAACTCAAAATTTGAGTGGAAGAATGATATCCTATGGTACAGGGGAAGAATCTATCTAAATGCAAATTCCAAGCTTAAATTTAAGATACTCAAGGAGTCACATGACTCACCGTCAGCTAGACATGTAGGATTCTTTAAGACTTACTACAATGCACGTCAATCCTTTTTTTGGAAAGGAATTAGTCGCGATATTCAGAAGTATGTAGCAGAGTGTGACACATGTCAAAGGAATAAAAGTGAAAATATTACGACACCGAGATTACTTCACCCTTTTAACATTCCAAATTAGAAATGGGAAGAAATTTCGATGGACTTTATCGAAGGATTACCAATATCCGAAGGCAAGGACAAGATTTTCGTAGTAGTCAACAGACTCACCAAATATGCTCACTTTATGGCAATAAAGAAATCATACTCAATGAAAGAAATCACTGAAATATTTTGCAAAAATATATATAAGTTACACGGTTTTTCGAAAGTCATTGTGAGTGATAGAGATGCCAAATGCAAGGGTAATTTCTGGAAGGAGTTGTTTAACCACATAGGAACCTACCTAAATATGAGTTCCGCTTATCATCCTCAAACAGATGGACAAACAGAGGTTGTCAATAAATGTTTGGAGGCCTACCTACGTTGCTACGCTACAGAAAAACAAAATAAGTGGGCTCAATGGTTATATCTCGTTGAGTGGTGGTATCATTGTACTTATCATACATCAGCAAAAATGATGCCATTTCAAGGTTTGTATGGATATGAACGCCCAAAATGGAAGGATCTAGCTGTTGTCTAGACAAATCTACCGGCTGTTAAAGATCAACTAGAAGAAACCTGAAAAATTGTCCAAATAGTATGAAGCAACAAGCAGACCAAAACAGAACCGAAAGAGAACCGAAAGAGAGTTTGAAGTCAGAGAATGGGTGTTTGTCAAGCTCCAACCATAGAAACAATTACCCTTAAAACAGAGAGGAAAAAACAAATTGGCACCAAAGTTCTATGGACCTTATCAGATCAACAAAAAGATTAGCCAAGTTGCGTATGGTTTAAGCCTTCCAGAGAAAAGTTGTGTTCATAATGTCTTCCATGTCTCCTATCTTAAAAGGGCACTAGGCGACCATCAATCAGCGCAAACAACGCTTCCATCCCTGGATGATGAGGGAAGGGTCATTCTAGAACCAGAAGGTATTTTATCTATAGAGAAAGAAAGCTTCGACATCGTACAATCAAGGAATATTTGATCAAGTGGAAGGACTTACCCGAAGAAGAAGCTTCTTGGGAGAATGAATCATTTTGTCAACAACATCCGTCGTTACGTATGCTTTGAGGACAAAGCATTCTTTCGAGAGGAAGGCCATGTTATGTAAAAATTATTTAATTTGAGGTTTATTATTTAATTTTAGGTTAATTAGACGAAAGGGAATGATCATAAGATCGTGCCCTTTCCCCAAAGGGTGCCCATGGCGGTATATAAGCTAGGGACCCTCACTGTAAACAATCATCATTCAGTTCAATCAATTATTAATAAATATTTTTATATATAACTCTGTGTATCGTAGAAGTTTTTACTTCAGCATATGTACTGATCTTGTGATTGGCTTCCTCTACCAGTATGAACTAAAGTGCTATCCTTTTTTCTTTGTGTTCTTTCATATATTCTCAGGTGTTACTTAATTTTAGGTTAATTAGACGAAAGGGCACGATCATAAGATCATGCCCTTTCCCCAAAGGGTGCCCATGGCGGTATATAAGCCAGGGACCCTCACTGTAAACAATCATCATTCAGTTCAATCAATTATTAATAAATATTTTTATATATAACTCTGTGTATCGTAGAAGTTTTTACTTCAGCATATGTACTGATCTTGTGATTGGTTTCCTCTACCAGTATGAACTAAAGTGCTATCCTTTTTTCTTTGTGTTCTTTCATATATTCTCAGGTGTTACATTTTCTCTTAAGGTGGATGTTGATAATGTTGATTTATCATTTAACATTATGTATTTTGATATGGATATTGTATTTAAGAATTCCCATAACATCTGTAATATGTATGGTCTAAACATTATCCAATTGGGAAACATTTCTTGATCCCTGTTTTGATAGGTTCTGATAACAAAATACTGCATTTTCTGGTGTGCAGAGGCTTGCTGCAGGTGAATGGTTTACAGCACGTGTTTCTGCATGTGCACTCTTCCATATTGTCTACCCAAGTGCACCAGAAGTTTTGAAAGCAGATTTGTGTTCCATATATCATCAACTTTGCCTGGATGATATGCCAATGGTTAGAAGATCAGCTGCATCAAATTTGGGAAAATTTGCTGCATCAGTTGAGCCACAACACCTCCATACAGACATCATTGCATGTTTTCAACATCTCACTCGTGATGGTATATTGATTTTCTTACATTTACTGAGACCAGAATCCAATTTTCTTTTGATGAAACTGTCTGTACTGTATTGTCTTCTTTGGTAAAATGTTGGTTCTTGATTGAGTGGTTTCTGGCATCCCTTGAGCTGTTTGAGGATCTGTATATTTTTATTTTTCTTTTCATGTAAAAATGCTTCTTATATTCCATTTAATGTAACAATATGTATCACTAGTATTTCGGAGATAGAAGGCTGGCAAAAATAAATGGCCACAAACAAAAGGTCATAAAGTGGTATATTAAATTGTCATTTCGACAATCAAAATTTCCAAAATCTCTATGGTACATTAGATAAACAAGATCCCCAGTGCAATCTAGCAAAATCTATCAAAATAATTGGCACAAGGCCAAGTCTAGAAAATAAAAGTGATCATAAAGATTTCCCTGGGGTTTGCACTGGAAAAACATAATCCTAACTCAAGCACATGTGGCTACTGCAGCTGCATTTGGGTTATCATCCTTGGGTTAGCCAGTCATCTGTGTCGGCTAATCGGCAATTAATGATCCCAATCCATTACTTTCATTCTGCTCTGGTAGCTTGGCCACCTCAAAAATGGCCAGCAAGATGAAGGGCACTTTGTTATCTGGAGGTGGCTGAGGATCTTCGTTGTTCTTTTGAGAGGTCCAACTCTACCTTCACTCCCTTTTATTAGGCACCTGCCTGCTTGTTTTCATGACGATGGAGTTTGTGATGGCCTGATCCCTGTTGGGACATTTGACATGGTGTTGCTGTTACTGCAAAATCTATCACTTTTGTGCAAATCCTCACTAAGCACTCTAAATTAAGGGCAACAATGGGATCAACCACTACTGTCACCTTTGTAATTGTCTCTCTACTGCTCTGTGGATGGATATTAACCCCACAAGGGAGGCTTCCCCAACAGATCTCAGAGATTAGATAACCCAAAATTTCCTAGGCTAAATACTCCAAGGGTTCCACTAAATAAAACACCCAAGGATAATGTTCAATAAAGTATGGCTGCAGCTGAAGTGAGACATAATTCAAGGTGACAGGTTCAAAAGGACTATGGGTAAATCTAGAGAGCTTGAAAAGTCCTGGAGAGGTTCAAAATGCCATCTCCTCAACCAAGCTCATGTCATCATTTCAAGCTACATGAAGGGGATATCATGAGTCTAGGACATCATGTCATCATCTATGGAAGTGTATCATCCCCTCTAGAGGGGACAAGTCATTTTCCTCATCAAATCAGCTCAGCAACAAGGCAAAAAACCCCTCAAGGATGAACCAGTTTTTTGTTCATCGGGGTTGGGATTTTCATAGTTCCTTTCATTTTGATTTCTAACACATTAGCTAGGAATTAGGTGAGGGCTAATAAGGGGGAAAGAGTTTAGGTTAAGCTTTTATATAGACACTATTATTTTCCAACCATTTTTTTTGTATTTTATCGTTATGGTTCATGCTCTTTCTTTTCTTTTTGCTGCATCAACCTCTTCTGGGAAAGTTTGCAAGCCCACGCTCAATGATGAGGAAAACATGGAGTCAATACTGGTGATAGATAGCAATCAACCTGAATATGGGATGTGGATACAGGGCATAGAAGGAAAGTGTTAAGTATGGATTACCATGGAAACACAGTATCAATAAGTGCCTCCTATTTGTGCCCCTCTTAGACAGTGAAAAGAAAGGCCTCAGGGAAGGTCACACTGGACTAGGGGCAAGGGATAATCACCAAAGTGAGGCATGGGAACAAGAATACAACCAAAAGTGGTCTTTTAACCAATTCAACTTGTGATCCATACTAGAATGCCCTTAAACATTAAATGGAAACAATTGATTACAAAAATGTTTTGATGTATCTTATAATAGGGGTGATTGATCCACCTTTATTTGATGAGTAAGCTAGATGAAATAAAGCATTGAACAAAGCAGATGGAAGACCTTTAAGGCTAGCTATCTGTGGATCATCATAGGGCTACTGGTTGGCAAGCTGAACAAATGGGATATTTTTCTTTCTCTTAGGACTTACCCACATGGGTGGGTAACATTGATGATTGTGATTTAGATTGTCTTTATGGTACTTGGATTATAGTGTAGAGGGTCTTGTCCCATTACTCCTGAAGCTTGTGTAGGTGCTAAAAAATCCAGAGAGCAGTTCCCTACTTGTGTCTGAATTCGAAGGACAGATTGCCATCACAGAGACCTTGTCAAGCAAGGTATAGGAAATCTAAGTCACTTTGTTCCTGTTTGTGTTTGGATTCAAGGGCAATATAATTTGATTAAAAATTTAGGGAAAAATAACCTCGATAAAGTTTGCATTAAATTCGATTATATATATATATATATAGCTAATTATAGGTCAATTAGTTTTATCTTTGGTGGTTGGGAGGAATGATTGAGATCCTCCCCACCCAAGTTGAATTCTTGCAAGTGACATGATGAGCTTTGATGTAATGACTTCGATCCTTGTTCTTGTGAATGAATGGTCCCTCTAGGACCAAGACATGTCTATTTCTCATATGGAATATAATGGTGTTTTCAATGTGAATCATTTTTTTTAGATTATATAAGTTGCATAATTTTTATACATTATAAATTTTTATATAATTAATATTAATGTTTTTAATACGTTATAAATCTATTATAACTAGCATAAAATGTTCTTTAATATGTTATAAAATTTGTATATAAATTAATATTAATGTTTGTTTTATGACTTATTGATGTATAAACTTAATTACTTTATATATATATATATCCTTTAACATATTTATAAATTAAATATGTTCCATGTCAACCTTGTTTACTTTGTCCCGTCCTCTGTTGTATAAGATGTGATTTGTATTCATTGTAACTTGCAAACCTATAGCCTGGAACTTGCACATTATCAAGACTTGCATGCAAGCAAAAAAACTTGGACAAAGCTCAAGTATTGATGATTGTAGCTACATACATGTACTTTTGCATAAGCTAATGTTAAGCATGTAGTAGTAGTTCAAGACCTTCCTAGAAGATTGCTCATGTCGAGTGAGTGTCTATTATGATATTTTTCCTAAGCCTAACTTAGGAAAAATACATTAATTAATCAATGAATGAATTGAATTACAATGAGCAATGAAGCTCAAATAAATAATACAAATGTATTTACAAAAACAACAAGTTTCTACTAAGAAATAGAAACAAGAAGTTTCTAATAAGAAACTGCTAATAAGATCACATATGATCTTAGCCGAATAAAATACATAAATGAGCATTAAACACTAAAACAACATTATTCTAATACCCTCCCTCAATGCTCAATCTATTTACAACACCTATAGGCCCTCTGAATTTTACAAACTTATCAGGACCAAGGGGCTTGGTGAAGATGTCTGCTGGCTGCCTCGTTGTGGGAACATACAGCAATTGAATGGATCCGTCTTCAACAAGCTGTCAAATATAGTGACAATGGGTTTCCACATGATTTGTTCTTTCATGGAAGACTGGATTCTTGGCGAGTTTGAGCACTCCGTGATTATCACAGAAAAAGGGAGTGGGACTTGCCTAGGAAACATGCATATCCGCAAGCATATATCGAAGCCAAACTGCCTCACAAGATGCCTTAACTGCTCCCCAATACTCTGCTTCTGTCGAGGAGAGCACTGCCTGCTGCTTCTTACTAGTCCATGTGATAGCACCGGATCCCAGACTAAACACATACCCAGTTGTAGATTTACGGTCATCAACCGAACCTACCTAGTCGGAATCTGTGTAACCACTGAGTGTAGGATCTGAACTTTGAGTGTACAAAAGTCCATAATCAGGAGTGCCACTCACATAATGTAGCACATGCTTCGCTGCTATCCAATGATTAGCCTTAGGAGCTGTCATGACGCGTGAAATGTAGTTCATTGCAAAATTGATATCAGGTCTAGTGGCAGTAAGGTAGATGAGGCTGCCCACTAATTGCCTGAATAAAGATTCATCCACAAGTGGTGAGGATGACTGAGCTGAAAGTTTGAGCCCTGGTTCCATAGGAGTCGTGGCAAGTTTGCAATCTTGCATTCTGAACCTGTCCACAAGACTTCTGACATACTTGGACTAATAGAGAAAGATGTTGTTCTCAGTCTGCCAGACTTCAACCCCTAAACAATAATGAAGTCCCAAATCTGTCATATCAAAAGTGCTGCACAAATCCTGTTTGATCCCATGGATCAAATGTGTTGAATTGCCAGTAATGATAAGGTCATCCACATAGACAACCACAAACAGAATATCATCACCAGTATACTTGATATACAGGTTTGCATCAGATGGACTTCGCTGAAAGCCATAATCTGTTAGGTACTTATCACTTTTCATGTACCAAGCCCGAGGGGCTTGTTTCAAACCATAGAGTGCTTTGACTAATCTACAAACTTTCTGTTCTTGACCAGCAACCTTGAATCCTGGAGGCTGCGTCATGTAGACTTCTTCTTGTAAGTCACCATTCAAAAAAGCACTCTTGACATCCATCTGATGGACTTTCCAACTGAACTGAGCTGCTAAGGCAAGGACAAGCCGTATGATACTCATATTGGCTGTAGGAGCAAAGGTCTCCTCATAGTCTATGCCTTCCTTCTGTGAGAACCCTCGAGCAACAAGGCAAGCCTTATACTTCTCTAGGGTTTTGTCAGCTTTGTATTTCACTTTATACACCCATTTGTAGCTAATGGGCTTCTTCCATGCAGGAAGATCAGAAAGGGTCCAGGTGTGATTCTTCTGAAGACTTTGGAATTCAGCTTCCATAGCTTGTTTCCACTCAGGTATACCCTAAGCCTCTGAATAGGTTTGAGGCTCAAAAACACTGTGTAGGTTAGCCATAAGAGAAAAATTTATTGTAGGTTGTTGTTTGCTCTTATTTCTGGAAGTTCTACCTTCAAGGAGCTCATTATCTCGAAGATCACCAATAGTTTTAGCCCACCATTTAGGTCAGAGAGTAGAAGAACCAATATCAGGAGTAGGTGGAGGAGGCTCAGGAACAACAGAAGTAGTGAGAGGAGGATTATTTTCCGGAGGGAACTCAGGTAGTGCATTATTAAGTACTGATGCTGCATTATCCCTCCCATCAGGTGGACCTAATGGAAGAAGAACACTGTGAGGCTGATCCTCAGAACACTGCTCAGAAGGAGGGGACTGAAAGAACCCTCTGTCTTCATCAAATACTATGTCCCGACTGAAGATAAGATGATCAATGTCTATATCTATCAGCGTATAGGCCTTGTGGTGATTACTATACCCTGTCATCATGAGTTTCTGGCTTTTGGAATCCAACTTAGAGCGCTTAGTAGCTGGAATCCAAACATATGCGACTGAGCCAAACACTTTGAGGTGACTGATCATATGCGACTGAGCCAAACACTTTGAGGTGACTGATCTTAGGCTTACGACCAGACCAAACCTATTTTGGAGTCTTCCCCTTAACAGCCTGAGTAGGTGATTGGTTAAGAAGATAGACAACAGTAAACACTGCTTCAGCCCAAAATTTGTTCCGAACACTCTTGTGTTGTAACATGGAAGGAGCCATTTCAACAACCGTACGGTTGCGACGTTCGACAACATTGTTCTGCTGAGGAGTGTAGGGTGTAGTTAACTAGTGTTTGATGCCATAGGTATCATAGAAGTTGGAGAAAGCAGAAGAACAAAATTCCCCCCTGTTATCTGTCCTAAGAGTTATGATATTACAGCCAGACTCTTTTTCAACTAAGGACTTAAACTTCTGAAAGATACTAAATACATTAGATTTATGTTTTAGAAAGTACACCCACATCTTTCTACTGAAATCATCTACAATAAGCAAAAAATATTTGCAACCAGTAACTGAAGATGTATTCATAGGACCACAAATATCAACATGAATTAACTGGAGTACCTTAGATGCACGCCAAGATTCTCCATCCTTGAATGAAGATCGATGTTGCTTTCCAGCTTGACAAGCGCCGCACACTCCCAAATGTTGAGTCTGAATATCAGGTAACCTTGACACAAGTCCCTCTCGAGATAGCTGAGAGAGATACTGAATGTTTAGATGCCCATATCTCTGATGCCACAGAGTGCTGATGGAAGAAACACAAGCTGCTAGAGCCACTTCTGGAGAATCACCAGTGTCAAGAACCCTGTAGAGGCCATGATCCTCTAGGCCAAGAACAACCGTAAGACGAGTTTCCGTGTCAATAATGGAGCACTTGTGCACACTAAACACCACATCGAGCTGAGGAGAGTTCCTCATAATTTGGCTGACAGACAACAGATTAATTTCCATATCAGGAACATAGTACACATTCAGGAAGATGAGTGTGCGCCCATTAGACTGGATTTGAACTATACCTCTGCCAACCACTATGTACTCCTCACCTCCGCCGAATACCACAGAATCACTGAAAGATGAGAAGTCAGTAAACCAATAACGTCTGTGTGAGTAATGACGTGATGCATCAGAGTCAATGTACCAGGTAGAAGACGGGGCATGATCTGAAGACCTCTTAGCCATAAAGGCGTAAAAGGCAGATTCCCTTTGCTCGGAACGTTCTACAACATTTGCTTTTTGATGAGACCCTCCCCGAGTCCCTGCTTCTTCTGTTTAGAAGCAATCCTCTATCGGCAATCTTTCTTCATGTGGTCGAACTTGTGACAGTAATTACACTGCACATTTTTCTTCTTAGCAGGATCAGAAGGCTGAGTAGAACCTTTCTACTAAAAGGACTGAGAGGACTGATATTTGGCAGCAGAAGCATTTTCTTAGGAGGCTGATGAAGCACCACTACCAAACTGCTGTTTCCCACGATCCTGCTGCAGAAGTTTGGTGCATAGCTCCGGAAACTTCAGATCAACATTAGTGGAGGTAATGTTGAGTGTTTCTATGAAGTGCTCATAAGGTTTTGGTAGACTTTTCAGAGTGATGACTACCATATCTTCTTCCTCCATGGTCCGACCAATGGCCTCAAGCTGATCTTGAATGTCTTTAATCTTGTTAAGATGTTCCTGTAAAGACATATGTTCGTCCATCATGATGGAGAACAACTGATTCTTTAGAAAGAAAGCTCTGCTCTTGTCGGATGTCTCGTGTAATTCCTTCAAATGTTGCCAGATTTCGGCAGTTGTCTTGCTGGTTTGAATCTGTGGTAACTGATCATCAGTCACAGAGAGTTTGAGAAGCATAACAGCCTCTCGATTTTGATCATCAAACTTATCTTGATCTGCACTAGGTGTACCAGGACTGAGCTCTTTTCCCAAAACGAGCTGGTCAAGACACCTATATTAAAAAATGGTCAACATTCTCTATTTCCAGTTGTTATAATTGGTGCCATTAAAGCACTGACTGCCTTCCAACATCAAGTTGGTTAGTGAGGCCATCTGCACGTTTCCCAAGACATAGAAAACAACAAAGGAGTTCGGCACGGATTTCAATGCAGATGCCGGTTGATCTGGACAAAATCTGACAGGTGCTGTTGCAATATGAAATATAACCAAAATGAAAACTCGGCCCTGCCAAGTAAACAATTAATTTCGCCTTCAGCAATATGTCCCTGTCTCCTCAGCGATGCTTTGCATCATAAATCGTGTTTCACACATACAAAAATTTGTTTTTTCAAAGATGCGGCAGATGTGGATCGATACTCTTGGCCCGTGGCTGCACTGTGCGTGCGATTTATTATTGTTTTTCTTAACGTTGCTTGGCCTTCACACACAGGATTATAAAATCCACCCTTCGTTACAGCGTTTCCAAAGTCAATCTTGACCAATAGATGAGTTCAACTACGCAAGACCTGCCCCCGTCGGTTCTCTGGCAATGGGTCGATGGTGTCAATCCCTTATGTAGCCGAATTGTGCTACTGATTCAACGATCTTTTGCTCTGCACAAATAATTGCATGTCCCTAGCAAGAAGCACAAATTTCTGAGGGGTGATGGGTCAGAGAAATTGTGTGTACATCGGGCAATTTTGTAAGTTGTGTCCACAGAAAAATAGATCCGAAGTCGATCTTTACACAAAGAGCATTTCACGGCTGAAGAACTTCAAGGCAAGCTATCTTTCAACGAATTTGTGCAAGCTGTACCTTCAAACCCTTGCAGTGGCCACTCCTGAAGCGTCTGTTTTAGCAATTTCAAAACCCTCTGCGAAGGAAAAGGTCGAGGAATTTGAGCAAAGACGGAAGAGTTTTACGTCGGTAACTTGAAAAACCCTCAAAAGGCTCCTATGGTGTTTGCCAAGGCATTTAAGTCGAGTGTCAAACAGGGAAAAAACTGGCACAAAATATCACAATCGAATTGTGATCAAATGCAGACAGAACTTGCTGAAAACAAAGGCTTTTTCAAAGTGCCCTCACTTAGCCTCCGACGATGTCGAAATGCAGAGCAAAATGAGCGTAAAAATAAAGTTTTCCAGATTTTCTGTAGGTTAACGGCAGAACGAGCAAATAGTAGGACGGAAATGAAGAATCGCTATAAGTTTACCTCCGCATCAGCCCAAATTTTTTTTTCCAGATTCCTAGAGAGTAATTTTGAAATGAAGAACGAAAATTTTCAAACAGTGAAAAATTATTTAAAAAAAAATCCCTGAGCTCTAATACCATAATCAATGAATGAATTGAATTACAATGAGCAATTAAGCTCAAATAAATAATACAAATGTATCTGCAATGAAGCTGTTCAGTAGTCTTAGTTTTATACAATTTCAATTCTGCACAGATATACTCCTTAAGTCCACATTTATACATTTTAAGTAGTTGTTCATCAGTAAATCCTCTTTGTCTTGTAGCTAATACTTCCCATTCGTGGGTGTATTCACTTAGAGACCCTTTTTGCTTAAGATGAACAAATATTTCATAGACATCATCTTCTATTTCGTCATACAACCTTCTTAGCAAAACATCCACAAAGTTCTTCCAAAGAAAGGAACGGGCATCATTTTGTCGCTCAGATTGTACATGCACAGTGCGACAACGCCCCAAGGTGGGGGCTATCACTCTAATCCCCGCCCGCTTCGTTCTAGTTGTCTCCCAACAACAGATTATGGGGGGTAGTCCCTATAGAAGATGGAAATGAAAGACAAGTTGACGACCAATGAGTCTGGGAGACATGATTGAATGACCTAGCCACTTGGTTGATTTAGTAAGATTTATAGATTAGATTAGATTTAGATGTGAGACCAGTGCCTTATGGAGTCAATTTATTGCTTTTGATCGATTAAATACCAAATAACTGGATGAACAACTGCTGCTTGAATGCTTAACTATCCTATATGCTATGCAAATCCTAATGCTATGAATGAGAATCCTTTGAGCCCTAACTTTCCGTTTCATATACTTTGCAAGTGCTTGAGCATCTTCCATTGCTAGTTTAGTGATAAATCCTTAGATATGTTCCATAACCTCATTTTCAATGAGATTCAGATCTGTCCTTTTCTTCAATGCAAGGTAGTTTGAAGCCCTAACTAATTTGTTTCTTTCCTTGCAAAAAGACATTTTGACAAATTCGGATGTGGACATAAATAAACCTAGTTGATAGGATGCTACTTCTGCTTCCTGCTTCCTTGATGTTGATGATGATATAGAGAATAGAAAACTTCTTCTTGATGAAGATAGTTTTCTTCAAGAATGAGCCTTGATCCCATAGAGGGAGATTTCTTTAGATCCTTTGATGGTGATGTCTTTGATGACAATGATCAATGATGACTTCTTTATGATGTCTTGCTTCAACGAGGAGGAGATTGCCTTAGAATCTTGATGACAATGTTCTTTGTCTTGCTTCTCTATAAAGGAACTTGTATAAGTCCTTCAACTTGAGTAGGGTCTTTGAGGTCTCTTGAGATGACTTGAGGATTCCAAGACTTCTTTCTAGTGAGGACTTCTTCTTGATAGATCTTGACTTGATGCCTTTCTTGAGATTTGATCTTTGAGTGTCCCTTGATAAGATGCCCTTCCTTGACTTTGTCATCTTAGCTCTGATACCATGTTGAGAAATCTAGGGCATCAAGATTAGGTGATTTCTCCATTAATGATAATTGCTTGTGAATGCCTTTTACTTCAATAGATTATGATTTCCTCTTTAGTTAGATTATTATAGTGTTCTTCTTCATCAAACAACTATTAAAGCATAAACAATAAAGAGACAAGAGACATAGAATGTAGGCTATCAGCCAGGGCCAAAACCTCTTCTACTTGAGAGGAAAATACAAACAAATTCTTCTTCTTATAGAGACTTCAATTGATGAATACTAAAACCAAGACCCTTGACCTAATTGCCTCTCCAAGGCCAAGACACAAAGCTTCGTTGACAAGTTTCTTTGAGTCAATGATAGTTTACCTTCTTATTTCATCCTCCTTTTCGACTACCTTTTAGAATTTCAGCCCTTTGATTTAGGTCTACAATCTTCGACCCTAATTTAGAAACCCTAGTTGCAGCGTCTTGGAAAGTGCCGCCTTCTAGAAAGTACCCTTGATTTCTTTGTTTAATATAGAGTCTCCTTCTATGTTAACTTGGCTTCTTCTTTGACTTGCCCTTCTTCAAATTCGGTTACCCAAGAGTACTGTAATTCTTCTCGATTTCTTCTGCAGCGAATGATCCTCCTCTTCTTCGCACATGTGATATTAAAGTGACACGAAACAAATACAAAAAATGATGCTAGAGACTTCGCTCTTGCTTTTTCTCTCTTCGTTGATGATGAGGCTCCTTCCCAAGTGATCTTCGTGCTTCTTGTTTCAGACTTGTTCTTGACCGAATTGCTTGCTTCCAAATGGGAGTCGAGCTGTCTATATATACTGATTTGCCCATGCATCTAAGTTGACTTGTAGGGATCTAAGCCGACATCTCCTTTGGAGAGGTTTCATTATTCCTTCTTGAAGCTGACTTGTAGGAGGTGCTTTTGCTTAGTCTTGGAGGGCCTTCTTATTCATTTAATGACTCATACAAAATTGTAACATGCCCAAGAAGGGTCCTTCATACATGACATTGACTCAATTTGACTATATGATCAATCTTAAGGGCTCACAATGGGAGCATTTCCTAAAACTAAGATTCCTTGCTCACGAAACCCATGAGACAAGTATTACAATAATAATTTTATTTTTCTTCTTTGCATCAGTAACATAAAATCACAATTATACATTTCATTATGAAGATCGAACCTAGTTACACTTTTCAACATGTTGGCCCTATAAAAAATTTGGAGACTAGATCTTACCCTCAAGGGCCTAGATCTAGCTCAAACCCCAACCAATCTTCTTCAAATAACTTGGATCTCACCTACACAAATGAAAAATAAAAATAACCAAAACCCCAATATATACAAAGATTTAAAATAAATTCCCAAACCCCAACTAGCTGCAAAACAAGGGTTAGAAAAATTATTTAGAAAAAGCTATTTTACAAAAATAACTTATAAATTATATACAAATATAGATTGTTTGAAAATATTTTTGAAGAATACTTTTCTATGATAATGACAATAACTTGATATGTTTTGAAAGATAGATGCTAAACAAGGTCGGCCTATGCCCACAGTTTGTGAACTTGGAGCCCAAGGGTTGGGGAACCTACAAACTCTTTATATTTCTTAAGAGAAAATTGTTAGATCATACAATAAATTAAATCATGTAAGATAGGCCCAAAACTTACCAATAGAATGTTCCTATCATCTAGAAATGAAATAACAATTCATATAATATTGAAGCACAATATAAGAAACTATGGCTTCAGATTAGTGTTAGAAATTACATTTATACCAGAGTCACTATCATTGTGACTTGAGAAGCAAATGGATTCTAATTTATAGATAAATCATCCAAGTGGAAAATAATGGCTAGTTGGCTTGATACCTGTCACAATAATCTCGACTGTTGATAAATACTTGATCAACTTTTAATCGCAGCTGTGGAAAATATTTATTTTTGAGGAATTTTCGAAATTCTCATTAAAACCATTTTTTATTAATCCAAAAATAATTATACTAGATTAATTTCCTCAAAAATTTGACTTTGACTTAACCACCAAGGTCTACGGGCTTAATTTTTGTAAAAAATATCCATTTTTTCCTTGGTGGGGGGACCTCTAAAATTTTACTTCTTCATGATCCACGTATTTTTTGGTCATTGTCTACTTGGAGAAATTAATTTATCTAATTTTAAAATTTTGACCGAAAATTAATTAATTTTTTTGGCCTAGGATTTAATTTTATTTTGCGAGAAAAATTAATTAATTGACACTTGAGGGGATTAATTATTAGTTCACCCTCAAATACTTTAGCCATGGTGTCTGATTGCGAGTGGCCATGCACTAAAATAATTATATATTAAATAATTACAAATTCAATCCTCAAAGATGGATTACCTGTTCATTATAGACCCTCATAATTTTTTATCCAATTTTGCGACACAATATGATCTAGTAGACCAAGTGATCTGTAATAAAATAATTTAGCCAAATAGCTTAAATTATTTCCAAATCACTTTTACAATAGACTCGACTAAGAACACTAGGACTCACCTCAGACTTTGTCAAGAAATTCCACCTTAGCTTTGTGGTTTAAGCTGGAGGGAAAAACTCTGCCGATTATCTGTGTTTAGAAACACATAATTCGGTGAGACAAAAACCTCCTAGGATGAAATTCGTCACCAAAATCATAGGCTTACCTAGGTTGTTACATAAATAAACGGTCATACTAGTATCATTTACATTGCAAATTTGTAGAATGGGTTTTACAGTGTTGTGAAAAGCGCGTTTTAATTGCGTGTTTTTCAAAAAAGCGTGCTTTTTCCCCAAGCCGCGTAAAACGCGCGTTTTATAGGAAAAAAGCGTCAGAATTTTTTTTTGCCGCTTTTTTCCGAAAAAGCGCGTTTTTTTTGAAAAAAGCGTCTTTTTTTCTAAAAAAGCGCGCTTTTTTTCATAAAAAAGCACGGGTCCCCTGGGTAGTGCGTTTTATAATGAGAAAACACATTTTTTTTTGTCATTTAGACAGCCAGGCGCGCGCGGAAGAGGAGAAGAGCTAGGAGAGAGCAGCTAGGAGGGTTTCTTGCCGAATCAAAGTGGTTAGAGGACTATTTCAAGAGGAGATCGCCGATTTCACCGTTGAAACGGTATGTAGGTTAAATTTTTTTTGTTTTCATTGTTTCAAAACATTGTTTTTCTATGTTTTTAATTTTTTTGGTTGAGAAACTTCATATGGGCACCATTTTTTTTTGTTTTCATTGTTTTTAAAGAATTTTTTGTATTTCTTCATTGATTGATGGGTACTTGTTGCTATGGAAACCATTTTTTTTTTTTTTTTTTTTCATTTTTAAACATGTTTGTTTTTTCATTTTTTTTGGCATTTGCTTGCCATTTGGTTGGGTAACTTGGGTTTGGAACTTTGGATTCTAGAAATTTGTAACTTGTAATTTTGTAAATGGCAAATGCTAAATTATAATCCTAAATTCATATTTGCTAATCCTTATTAATTTTTCCCATAGCTTTGCAACTTCAAAGTTAAAAAACAAACATGCCAAGGAAATTGGATCCTTTCTGGGATTATGGTGTCCTTAATGCTCCGAATGATAGACAAAACTTGACTTGCAAGCTGTGTGGAAAGGAGATACGCGGGGGGGTGTATAGGTTGAAGTATCACCTTGCACAAATCCCTGGACATGATGTGGGGCCTTGTACAAATACAACTGCTGAACTTATCCAAAGAGCCATGAGAGCACTGGGAGAATTAGAGCAGACTAGAGAGGCCAAAGAAGAACTGAAAAGGCAACTAAGAAGGTCAGCTGAAGGAAGTGGGCCAAGTGGCGCTGGTTCTACTGCAGCATCAGTCAATCCGGTAGCTGCATCATCATTTTTTGTTCCTCGAACCACACCTGGTTCACAGCCATCTATCGGTTCAATGCTAAAAAGAACCGAGAAAGAAGAAGCTGACAACTTGCTAGCAAAATTTCTCCTCTGGAGTGATATTCCTTTAAGCATCGTAAGGAATAATCCATTTTTCCAACCTGCTATTGATGCTATTGCCAGTGTTGGCCCGGGGTACAAAATCCCTTCTTATCATGATTTCAGAGGTCGGATTCTTCAAAATCAAAAGCGTGACTGCACCCAAAGATTGGAGGATTTTAGGGCATCATGGGCAAAAACAGGATGCACTGTTATGTCAGATGGTTGGACTGACCAAAAGGGGAGAACCCTTTTAAATTTCTTGGTTAGTTGTCCCAAGGGGACTATGTTTATCAAATCTGTTGATGCATCTAATCAAATCAAAGATGCAAGAACTTTATGTGATTTGTTGGATGCGTTTATTTTGGAGGTGGGTGAACAGCATGTTGTCCAAGTCATAACGGACAATGCTGCAAATTATGTTGCTGCTGGTAGGATGCTTATGGACAAAGATCCTACTTTATTTTGGACACCTTGTGCTGCCCATTGTATTGATTTGATGTTAGAGGACATAGGGAAAATTCCCTTTGTCAAAGATATTGTTGACTCATCAAACAATATTACAAAATTTATATATAATCATACATCTGAGCTTAGCTTGATGAGAAGATTCACCAACAACAAAGAGTTGGTGCGCCCCGCCATTACACGGTTTGCCACCAGTTTCATATCTCTTCAACCCCTCTTGAATTCTATGTGGGATGTGAAGAGAATGTAAAGAGTTGGTGCGCCCCGCCATTACACGGTTTGCCACCAGTTTCATATCTCTTCAATCCCTCTTGAATTCTATGTGGGATGTGAAGAGAATGTTTCTTTCAGAGGACTGGCGTGCTTTGACAATGAGCCGCAAACCAAAAGGAGAGGCCGTATGCAGACTAGTTTCATACCAGGAAGACTTCTGGGCGGGAGTGTAGGAGGTGTGCGCCGTCACTGAACCTTTGGTAAAGGTTCTTCGGTTGGTTGATGGTGATAAGCCCGTAATGGGCTATTTATATGAAGCCATGGACAGGGCCAAAGAAGCCATTCAGGCCTACTATGATGACAAGGGAGATGATGGGTTTCAGAAACAACTCCTTCTATGGGGAGTGATTTATGAGCGATGGAACAACACACTCCATCGTCCCATTCATGCTGCAGGGCTTTTCCTGAACCCTGCATTTTCTTATGCAT
>APFE031496083.1:28996-60217 GCA_000404065.3 Pinus taeda
TGATATTAAACATCTTATATATTAGTTTTTTTATCATATTTATGTGTCAATGTATTTATTTTATGTTGTAGATGGTTTAGATATTAAAAAAATTGAAAAAAAATGAAAAAAATGAATATTTCTGTACCAAACGATTTTTTCCCGCTTTTTTTCCCGATTTTTCCGCTTTTTTCTGCGTCATTCCCCGCGTAGATTTAATCCCGCTCGCGCTTTTAACAACATTGGTTTTACAATGACATGATAATTGGTTGCCTGATGATTATGAACTTTGAAAAAATCGACACAACTGCGTCCTTGAAATTGTGACAAAATAGGTGCAACTCGCCACATTTGCCAGACCACCATTGGAACCAATCATATGCCTCTACTTTCAAATTGTTGGATGCGGTCATGATTTTTTTTTGTTCGCCTATTGGTGGGTTTGATTAAAAAATGGCTTCCATTTTATTAACCCAAACAATAGCACCTTTATGGTCTTTTCCATCGTATTTTGGGAGCTCCTTTTTAATTCGTTGATAGCCTCTTTCTGGGAATTTAGTGTAATATTGGCTACTTGAAAAACATATTTTTGGCAGATCAGTAGGTTCATGTACAATCCTACCTTGCGGGCTAGATTCTGGTCCTTGAATAGATTGGACTGTTAGCAAGTCCACTTTCTCCATTAATTGATTAAGACGCTTGACATGGTTAAGTCTTTCGGTGGTTTCATTAATTTTGAAGTCTTTTTGCAATATTTGCTCCATCATCGATGTCAACTTTTTTTGTTTTTCTCTAAAATCTGCTTGTGATTTCTCTATGTTACTAAGGTGATAACGTACACTGTTGACTTAATCTCTATAACGATTAACATAAGCTTGTAATTCTTCATTGATCACCATCTCGCCTTTTTTTTCTTGGTGGAACCTGTTACTCATGCCACCTACACCTAGCTATAGGTTATTGAAAAAAGCCTTCAACCCTAAAAGGTGTGGTTGGTGGCAAGGAACTTAGAGAAGGGGCTGTCATACTAATCTCGACTCTCTCCATTTAAGCTATCTCCTAGGTTAGCTAAGAGGGGTGGTCTCTAAAGGAAAACTAAGTTAAAGCTGTGAGTTTCTAGGAGAGTGTTACAGTGTTATGGATTACTCTTAGAAATTTATAATTATAAGCAAATGTGATATGAGCAATATGACGTCAATAATTATGACAACCATCAATACATGAGCATTCAACCAATGCCTTCAAATAAATTGCTCTAAAGAAATGAAATTGTATTTGCAATGAAGTGAAATGCTTTCAAACGGAAAGCCAAAGTAATCCTAAAAAGTGAAACAATAAACTGTTAGCACAAGATATTATAATTGCTTTTAAGATGAAAAAGTTTATAAATCAAAGCATGTGAAACTATCTTGCTCAAAAGGATACAATTATAAGTCTACTTATAAGAATGAGATGACAAAAAGAACTCAAATGTTAGACCAAGATGACAACATGCAGTTAAGCTTGCAACAAAATAAGAGTACTTGGAAGTAAGATCATTGACCATCAAAATGGCAATATGTAATTAAGCTTCAAGGGTAAACCAATTTCCAAGCACAAGAAAGTTAAACTAAAACTTGTTGCAGAATTAAGAGATTACAATGCTTGTATCCAAAATGCTTCTTGACATAAGATTTGCATGTGAGAGTTTTAACCATCAGGATAGGAAGAAATTTAAGAACTCATCAAGTAAATATGATGAAATGGTGCTCTTGGTTTATTATATTGACTAGCACTAAAGCAAAGTTACAATTGAACTCTAGTCCTCAGATCTCATCCTTGCCCAAAGATTTGGATCTCACAATGAGGAGTCAATAGAGGTAGAGGGTCCCTAAAAAGTCTATTCAACCAACTTAAGTTGGAGGTAAATTTTAGTGATGCTTTGGGCATGTAAGTACATTAACCAAACAATGAGAATTAAGTTCAACTTGAAATGTACTTGCTTGACACGAAATAGAATGTTACTTGATGGAGAAAATTTGCCCCAAAACTTGATGCATGTAAGATGTGTTTAGTGGTGAAGCATAAGTAAACTTGGAACTATATTCAAGCCAAATAAGATTAAGTAAAAACTATTTGTATGCAAAAAATCTGAACTTGTTATGGACTTGAAACATGTAGTAAATCAAACTAAAACAAATGTGGAATGAGTGTAATGCATGATTGTGTTAATTCCCCAATTAAATGAGATGCATGCAAATGAAATAGATCAAAGATCAAGCCACCAAGCCTCTCCAAAAGGTGGAGAGGTAGAGATAACAATGTGTAAAACCCACACTTCCATAATCATAAATTTTATTAGTTGTTACAAGAAGGAAAAGACAATGAAGTCTTCTCTAAAATCCAAGGAAAGTCTTAACAATTTGGTTTCAAACCATAGACCTTTCCAAGTTGAAAATTTTTGCAATTTGAGGCCCAAATAGGCTCAACAAAATTCAGATTTTGAAGAAGAGAGTATAAGCTTCTAGCCTTTCTCTATGGCCACAACCAAGAGAGAGAAAGAGATGACCAAAATAACTCACCTCCCTCAAGAAGAATACGACCTTGCCTAAGAAGAACTCGGCCTAAAGTTGGAAGTAGTCGCTAAATTCGAGACCCAAGGTTTTGCATACAAACTTGTAAGTAGTTTTTTGATGATGAATCACACAAGTAGCTACAAGAGAACATGTTAGAAATGGTTACAACAACACAACAAATATTAGCTCAAAAAAACTACAGAATATGTTACAAAATAATTTACAAGAGACTAGGCCAAAGAGTATGAGCAAACTCTCCACTTTGACTAGACATGACTTAGCTCTTTGAAATAGCCAGATATTGATAAATGAAGTGCAATACGTAAAAAGTAAAATTATTTTAAGTTTGATATTTTGATGCAAGAAATAAGAGTTTTAAGAAACTTGAAAGAATCCCTGCAAGACAAAAATAAGATATAAATGAGACTTTGGAGTTCAACACATGTGGGCTCCCCTTGAATAATCTTCAAAAATGGGTGATTTTTCCGAGAATTCCTCTTCACGCTTGAAAAATCTTGACCAAAGAACGATTCCTCTACAAAACTTTACCACAAATCATTAAATCCACTTGAAATTAAATAAGTGCAGTGGAAAGAATTCCTAGAGACACATCTAACATCCGCTAGAATTTTTTTTTCCCCTAAAGCAAATAAGTAATTCTTATGTTAATATGAGATAATTGCATACTAACATAACTTGAAACAAGCATGAAAGAAACAATGACATGAGGAAATAAGTTGAACCATAACAAGAAGTCAAGAATTTACCACATATGCAAGGAGAAGAACACCATCACGATTTACCCCAAAGACTGTTGTATTATATTGCAAGTAATGAATACAATTCCACAATGTCTCCCCAAGCACAATAATTCGTATTACATGATACAATATGAGAGCTCAGAGTCTCATTCTATAGAGAGTTGGGAGCAAATCCCAAGGAAGAATGCATGTGAGAACTGAACTTGGAGCAAATCCCAAGAAAGAGCAAGTCGAGTTCCAAGTGGAGATTATAGAGACACCAAGGCAGATTGAATTCCTCATGTGGCACCCAAAGAAAATTGATTTCTTCTATATGGCATAGTAAGCATATCCATGAATACACCAAAGCAATGAGATAACTCTTGTCAAACCAAATCAAACTCGAACCAAGTGTTGCCATGTCAGGTGATGATCCCAAAGATGCTTTGCCTAGATCCCTAGGAACTCCTTGATCTCCTCCAAGTGAAACTCGTAATCCTCCATTTGAAGTGCTAAGTGTAGAAGCACTCGAGCTAACATTGAAAGAAGGTCCCATGAAATCCTCAGTGTAAATATTCCATAGAATATTCCTTTAGTGCATGAGTTCCTCTAATAAATTCGATTTTCCACATTTGCAACCGCTGCTTTATCTCTGGGAAATTTGATTTTACCAAATAATGGTGTATTTATGATGCAGTGTGCTTAGTCATCTTCCTCATGTCTGCTGACTTAACTCTTTAACTTACGATAATTTCGAAGTCATTTCCATGTCATTTTGTCACATGGAATAATTTATTTCTCTCTATTTTATTTAATTCTAGCCTAATTAAATTCCACAATTTCCACTAAACTTAGGAAATCTGGGTTTTGAAAGTCCAAAACACATTATTAACCTCTCAAACTGTGTCATAGTAGAAAGTTGAGGGTGAGAGGTGAAATTTTTATTATTCATACCCCATACAACTTCTTGAGACTACACTTATTACAGTTTAAATACAATTTTATTTGCAATTTTAGACCTGTAGGAAATTAAAAAATGAAAAAAAGACTACCTAGATTTAACTAAATTTCGCGATTTTTTTGTGTGATCTAGTATGGTAATATACATAGCCTCTAGACACTAAGATGTGTTATGGGCTCAACCTTTAAACTGCCCCCCCCCGATTTTGGGGTAAAAAGTGAGTGAAAAAACCTAGAAAATTATCTGCTTCTAAAAAAGAAGAGATAATTAACCAGATAAAAAAAACACTCCAAGGTGTACTCATCATTACTAGTATCACTTATTACGATTCCCTGCAGGGTGTGGAATCTGAGTATAAGAATATATGATGAAAAATAAAATTAGAGTTGAAAAACACTGTTGACTGATGATATGTGATGGTACAAGTGTTCTCTGGATCATCCTTGGGCATGAAGTCTTCATACAATCGTCAGACGCCACTCCAACGGTCAACATTTGGCTCCATATGGGGATGCATGCTAGATACAAAGTGATAGTGTGCAAGAACCTGGAATCTGCATCCACCGACAAAAGACATATATCAACAGTATCCATTCAAAAATATCATCAAGTGCATAAATGAAGTAAATGAAAATTTATTTCTAAAAGCATAAATGACAAATTTATCCATGAAATAAAATGACGAGGGATGAGGTTAAGAATATGATACAAAAAGATGCCCCATGGCATCAAATATTCTCTTTGTAGAACAATTCGAGAAGTTGGCCATTCACAGGTAACTTGAGTGGTTCTCCATCCAAAGTGCTAAAATGGTAGGAATTTTGTCTTGCGACTTCTCTAATAATGTAAGGTCCAAGCCACAAACTATCAAACTTACCATGATTACCTAGCTTTTCATTCTTGCGATCCCATAGCAAAACCATATCATTGTTAGAAAACATTCTATTCCTAGATGATTTGTCAAACTTTCTTTTTACCTTA
The DNA here is from genome assembly GCA_000404065.3 of Pinus taeda. Lineage (NCBI taxonomy): Eukaryota > Viridiplantae > Streptophyta > Pinopsida > Pinales > Pinaceae > Pinus > Pinus taeda. Next base: position 34,213 of record APFE031496083.1, read on the forward strand.
GATTGATTTTTACAACAATGCTCAAAGGCTCTTCTTCTGGCTTCATGCAATTCTACAATTTGGTCAATCCTACATTGCACAACATCTTTATCACATGTAAAACTTTGTAGCAATTGGTAAGCTAGTAGCCTCAAATAGACATGAAGGGTAACATCCAAGTCATAAACTAACTCAAGGGGACTCTTCCTAGTAGAACTCTTCTTTGTAATCTTATCAACCCACAAAGCATATTGAATTTTACCATCCCATGCCCGTTTGTTATCCCCTACTATCTTTTTGATTATGGTTATCGAATTCTTATTACTAGACTCTGCTAGCCATTACCCTGAGGATAGTAGTTTGATGAATGGGATAAAACAATGCCATACTTAAAGCAAAATGACGAGAATTCAGTAGAGCTATAAGCCTTGGCATTGTCGGTAGTAATCTTGGCAAGGACACCAAAACGAGTGATAATTTTATCTTCAAGAAAATCTATCACTACATTGTCAGTGGCGTGTTTTGTAGGGATGGCCTCTACCCATTTAGTAAAATAATCAGTAGTGATTATAATCCATGAGTAACCTTTACTCGAATTTTCATTAAATTTCCTTATAAAATCTAGCCTCCAATGTTGAAAGGGAGCTTCCACGACCACAGGCTGAAGAGGCAAAGAAGCTAACTTCTGTTTCCCAGTGAATAGTTGATAAACTTGGCAAACTCTAACATACTTGTGTACATCAACAAAAATAGAAGGCCAAAAATAACCAACTCAAGATTTTGTGGGTAGTTGTCTTAGCAGCATAATGCCCTCCACAAAATCCTGAATGAAACTCAGATATACGTTTTTTGGCTTCAACTTCTTCAACACACCTAAGTATTACCCCCTCCAGATTTCTCCAACCTAGACCATCCTTCATAATGCAATACTTAGTTGCTCTATGCCTAAATACTCTTCTCTTGTGGCCAACTAAATGGTTAGGACATGAAATTTTTTGCAAATAATAAATAATGTCTTTATACCATTCAAGTTGACTCAATCTTTGAAGTTATGATGAAGCTAATTCCAAATCATTTTGACAAATCATTCCTATTGCTTTCTCATTTCCCTCGGTCAAGATTTTGGCCAATCCCTGGCCTTTCAGAAGCTTGGTATGTCTAATATCCAAATCATATTCTTGAATCTTCGAGACCTACCTAGCTCAAGTTCCTAAGCAATCAACTTGGACTAAAATATCCTTCATAACAAAGTGGGGGATAAATGCAATTATCCTAGAATACCCCACATTAACTCTAAATTGCTTAAGGGACTTGTAACGACCTATCTATAAATATAGAGTACACAAGAATAATAGTAGGCATACGATGCATGCATATGATAGCAACATATGCATGTGTTGCATACACCGCACTAATATTTATATACGAAATTAACTATAGGTATTAAATATCATGACACTTATTCCAATGAAGGTTCTACTCATCCATCAACACCCATATTGCTTAATGTATCATGATTAATGAGTAAATACTAAAAGAGGGCTATATAAATTATATATCTTAGATTATCAATAAAAATTATATTAATAAATTAAATAAAATGATTAAAAATATATATAAGAAATTAATTAAAAGGGTACTTAAAATAATGTTATAATTTTAATATTAAAAAAAGTACTTTAATAAAACATAAAGAAATGCAATTTATTAAATCATAAAGTATATATATATATATATACACGTGACCATAAAAAGAGATAGAGAAGGTGATACGTGACATGGGAGGGTGTCACCAGGAGACTAAGCGGTGGGTTGCTGGTGGAAGAACAACCACCACCAAGAAACCAGATAAAGGCCACCGAGCAGAAGTTTAGAGGGGGCCGGGAGGAAGGAAAAGAACGGACGAAGGGAAACTGAAGGAGGAACTGAAGTTACCAGCAGGAAGAGTGCAGATTGTTCTGAGGTTTCTGGGCACGGGGGAAACAATTTGCTTTAGCTAAGGAGCTTACTGGACTGAGTAGCCAGGTTCTTCTCAGTTTGGCTGGGTGGATTCGGTCATTTGGTAACCAAAGCAAGGAGTTGGAGCCATCAACAACTGCAAGTGCACAGGTAGGTACCCTCGGTAGTTCTGTTAGTTAATTCTGTAAAATTCCAGGAAATTGATTTTACAGCTCATGATTAAAAACCCCTTTACTGTATTTTCATTTGCTTTACGATCATCTTATTCACATCTGCTTTACGGTCGTCACAAGACTTGACTAAAGCATAAGCTTGCTTCTCCATGGTGCTATACTTCAACTCAGACCCTTGAAGGGACCTATTCATAAAAGTAATAGGTTGCTCATGCCCTTCATTATTCTTTTGAAGCAGCACTCCAGCAATAGTATCTTCAGATGCAAAAGAGAAAATCAAAATCTCCTTTGAATAATTAGGGCCTACTAGAACAGGTGCTTTGGCAATAGAATCCTTTATTTCCTAAAAACCTTTTCTACCCTCATTTCCCCAAACAAACTTAACATCTTTCTCTAAAAGAGTTTGGATGGGTTTAGCAATCTCAACATAATTTGGATTGGACCTTCTAAGGAAATTAATCTTTCCTAAGAAGGATTGATGGGCTTTAATATTATGAGGCAAATGAATCTTTTGAATAGCCTCAATTCTTTCAGGGTCAATCTTGATCCCTTCCTTCGAAATGATGTGACCAAACAACTTCCTTTCAATCACTCCAAAAATAGATTTAGCAGGATTTAAGGATATTCCATACTCTCTACACCAATAAAAAGTTTGCATTAGGTGGCCTATATGGGAAATTCTATTTTTAGAAAAAACAGTTAAATCATCTTGATGGATCTCAATAAATTTTCCAATTAGACCCTTAAAGGCATAGTCCATAGCCCTTTGAAAAATTGCTCCAACATTTGTTAATCTAAAAGACATCCTCAAATATTCAAAAGTACCCCATGTTGTGGTGAATGTTGTCTTATGTCTATCTTCCTTCTTCACCAAGGCTTGATTGTATCTTGAAAATCCATCTAACAAAGACATCATTCCAGATCTTGTTACCCTTTGCAATAATGTTTCCATATTAGGTAAAGGGTAATTATCCTTTTTTCAGGCTAAATTAAGATTTCGTAAATCTACACATAGCCTGATTGATCCATTCTTTTTCCTTACAATAACCAAGTTTGAACACCATGTGGAATGCCTAGTGTGAGCTATAATACGAGCTTGAAGCATCTTTTGCAATTCCTTTTGCACCAAGGGGGCTAACTTAGGATTGATTTGCCTAAGTTTCTACCTAAAGGGTTTGTCATTTTCATCTTTAAGAGGGATATTATGTTCCATAACATCTTCCCTATATCCTTTCAACTCATCATATGAAAAAGCCAAAACATCTCTATATTCATGAACTAAATTTATCAAATTCTTCCTTTCTTGCTCATTGGTACCTCAATATGAGTAGATTAGTATGAGTAGTAGCAACATCAGTATGAGTAGATCAGATTTCCCGATGTTTGCAGCTATACCTCTAGGAGAGAAGTGGGGCGATATGGAGCAATAGTCCCAGAGTTGTAGAGGTTGGCCAGGGTCCATTGAGGTATCCTCCTCATGGATACCTTGCTATAGGGGCCCACAGTATTCAGTAACGCGATGGATCAGTGTTAATGATGCAGTCAGATTCCAAGTGACAGTTGCAGACTAGTAGTAGTCAGGTGCTGAGGAGTGCAGTACAGTGTTGACAATAGAGAAGGTGGCTTAGATGTAGAGTTGGCAGCCACGTAGATTCTTCGAAGTTGCGCAGTGATAGTCAGTCATAGTGGCCGGACATCAACAATGTGACAGAGGGGTGAAACAGAGACAAGGTGTTGTAGTAGTAGTGGTGCAGCACTAGAACACGTTCTTAGCTAAGAGGGAGTGTTAATTTTTGTAGCACCGGAGGTGTTCTAGTCTCAAAACTTTGTGAAGAGGTTAAAACACATGAGTTCTCCATAACCTGGAAATTGTTTCTGGAAATTCCACCTAGAAGTGTCTCAATTAGATTATTGGCCTATTTTTTAATATTTCCTAATTCTAAACTTATGAAATTTGGCTAATTGATTAGAATTAATTGAGATAAGATGTGGATCATTAGAAACTCACTGGGATCAACTCCGATATGATCTAGGCCCTTGGTTAAGTTTTAATCTTGGTCGTTGGAGGTCCAATAGAAGATTATAAGAAGTCGATGGGTAGATGGAGGACAAACAAGTGGTGTGTATTCCTTAGTAGATCGAGCTAATAGTAGCAAAGTTTGAGCCAAAAGGGATGTAGGTGTCAGAGAAGCAGGGACAGTGAAGCTGGAGGAAGATTTCTAGATTCGTTGAGTGCATTTATAGAGGCCGAAATTTCTCCAAGAAGTTGCGCAGAGACAACACAGAAGCTTTAGAGGGCAGTTTGATTTGTTGAAGGAAGAAGACGTTTTCAGTTCCAGAGGCTTGGTAGAGGTTCCCGAGGGTCGAAGAAGTGTCTTCCTAGTCAGCAGCAGGAAGGATGACTTGATTTTTAGTTGTTTTGAGGAGAGCGGGTGCAGGTGGCACGAGTGCGGGCTGAACGTGTAGTACACTATGCCAGGGTGATGCAGACGCTGCGTTGGGCTTGTTGGACAGCTTGATTTTCAGTGGCATTCAAGTGTCGAGATTGCTCAGAATGAGGGTAGTTTCCCTCAAGATATTTTTGCCAGTATTTTTCTCTGCAGGATTGCCAGTGTTCGGCATCTAGATTGTACTTAGATTATTTCATTGCTGCTTAATAATAAAAACCCTTAGCTGCTGCACCGATTTTCCCAAGTTGTGTTTTTTCGGGGACTTTTGTCAAAAAATAATTGTGTCGATTTTTATGTGTGTGCTAGCATTTCTTAGTTTCCAGTGCTATTATTTTATGCAGTTTTATTTGTGAAGGTTGCAATGTAATTTATTCGATATTTTTTGTAGCAAATAAATTGTTAAATTAATTAACAATTAGAAGAGTTAATTCCAGTTGTTGCAATAGTATTTCAGACTTTAAATTTTCACATTCTGAAGGATACTGATGTCTGCACAATTGAGTCTTACGATAACAATTTATCCCAACTATCAAATAATTGCAAAGTTCAACAAAAGATTAATTTAGGATGGTTAGATCCCTTCTCAATACGTCAATTTTATTTATCACTCAGAGGATCATATCATCTTGTATCAATGAAGATGACGACTCCAAGAATTCATAAAGATGCGGACAAATTAGAAGACAAGAAACAAATGACACGCCTTGTCAACAATAAGCTTTAAGGACAAAACTTTTTGAAGAGGAAGGCAATGTTATGAGCATAATTGATATAAAAATAATAAAAATAAATAAATAATAATCATAATAATATATTAGTTAATGAAGAGGCATGTCCCTAAGGACATGACCGTTCATAAAGGGGCACTTGCCTAGGTATATAAGCGGGCCCTCATTTGTAACAATCATCACATTCTTATATAAATATATTTGCCGTATCATGGATATTTATATATTTCAGATCTTCTGAGTATTTTGCTGTATATGTTCATAACAATTTATTTCTTCAAAAAAACGGAGTTTGAATGTTATAGGGCCAAAGGCCTTTCTTTCCTTTTATTTTTCATTTTGGTTGGTGAAAGACCTTGTGATTGGACAGAAATTTTGAGTGTGACTAGAAGCTTTGTCAGACGAGGTCTGGAAAAAGTACAGCCAATGGCTAGGGTCAGAAAACAAAATTTTGATACCAAATGTGATGAGCCACTCCAGTTCAGATCACGAAATCCAAATTATTTGGAATAATATAAAAGAATCAAGTCAAGAATAATATATTAAATAAATTTATGAAAAATCATATCATACATAATGATGATGATAGTCCAATGAGGGTCCTATATAAATAATACAAATCCAGCAAGGAACAATATTTTAAATAGATGCATGAAAAATGATATGATATATAATGGTGATGATAGGCGAATGAGGGTCCTGTATAAATAATACACATCCATCAAGGAATAATATATTAAATAGATGCATGAAAAATGATATGATATATAATGATGATGATAGTACAATGAGTGCCCTGCATAAATAATACCTAAGTGGGAGTGCCTTTTCATTAAAAGTCACGTCTTTTTCTTTAGACATGTCTATTTTTTTGTTGTTGTTGCAAGTAAAAGATTTCCAATAATTGCCACCACTGCTTGTTTTTTGTGAATAGTAGTGGAGCTGCTGAAATTATTTGAAATATAATGCAAGTGTGTATTTTGCCTTCTTAGTTGACTTAACCAGAGTGGATCACATATGGAATTATGTATAATATGCAGTAAGGTTGCATTGTTGGTGACATTGTATGTAGAACAATCCTTAAACCTGCAAGTACCTGATATGTGTGGTTTTATACTGTATTCTGTAGACTGTTGCCTCATATTACAGCCATTTATTTTGCTTTTGCAGATCAAGACTCAGTGAGACTGTTAGCGGTTGAGGGTTGTGCAGGCCTTGGAAAGCTGTTGGAACCACAGGATAGTGGGACGCTTATTCTTCCTGTCATTGTTGCTTTTTCTCAGGCAAGAACGTATCCGCAAACATTTTGATTTAAAGTTGAAAGCATCTAGGAAATATCTGCTGCTAGTTACTCCATTTTGTTCCATTCCTTTTTTGGTGGTCTCCTTCTGGTGAATTCTTTTACTAGTATATGGTGGAGAAGATGCACAATGATTTCTTTATCCAATTGATCTAGATTTAAATCTTTGATGTTTATGGAAACCATTTTTCGTTGGCCAAATGATTACCGCAATGAATACAAAATTCCTTAGCTCACTTTAAATGCCAACCTGGGGTTTGTGCAAACTTATGAGGTGTTGTGCCCTATGTGTGCAACTACAAAAATTCAATCGAAAACTATCAGTTTGAAAAATTACATAAATGAAATGTTCAACTTTGACAAGTGACTTGTTATGAATATAATATATATACAAAAATAAATCATAGTAAACAAATGATTAATTAGTGATTAGTATAAAAGAGGCAAGTCTTTAAGGACATGACCAGTCATGAAAGTGTTGATTTCTGGTAGTATCGGATGTGCTCTAAGCATCAAAATTTGCAGGGAGGCTTCGACACATGTATTCGACAATACTTAGAAATCGTTTTAGGAAATTCCACCCGAAGACAATTTTATTAAAATAGTTAAATATTTTTAATGGGTGCCTATGTCTCAACCTAGGAAATTAAAATAATTAAAGGGTATTAATGTAATTGTGGGTGAAACTTTTAGAAGAAGACCATGATCAAGCCAAAATGATTTGAGCCATTGCTTAGGATCTAATCTGGGCTGTTGGCTCTCAACAGAAAGATTATTAGAGGAGGCTTGAGGGGCATTTGGGAGACACATCGAGTGAAGATCAGAAGATCAAATTTACATCTCCCTGAAGATCTGGTAACATAGGACGATGTTTACGTTGAATCGTTACATAAAGGTTAAAAGTAATCTTATAACTTATAAGTGGTTTCCGTACGGCGTAAAGGTAATTTTATAAGAGGATTCATATAAATATATTATATAAGGGTAACATATACTTAATAAGGTGACTTTTAAAAGAATATTCACTTTCTACATTTAAAAGAATTTTAATACTAGCTTGTGAGACGAAGTTAGTATTGGGTGGAATTATAAAAATATTACTAATTATTAATATTATGGAGTCAAAGATATCCCCAAAAAGAGAAGAAGAAGAAAGAAGAAAAAACAAATCATAAAATTAGCATAGTGAAGGTGCAAAGAAAGAGATAAGTTATTAAACTAAGCATATCAATTTTTTTTTCACTCCTGGTTCACGGACACCCATGGTCAGTAGGTCCGCTACGTCCAGGGTCGAACAACGCTAGGGTGGACCCCACCTGAAGGGGGTCACACCCCTCGGCCTATTTACTGACCTGACCCCAAGAGTTTTCGGGTTTCGACCCTGTGACCTCCCATTGGCGAGGCCCCGGCTTGACCGATTGAGCTAACCCTTGGGGCTAAGCATATCAAGTTAATAAAGAAAGAGTTACTTTTTAGATCGTAAGCTCATCTTGAAAATAGTGAAATGGAGACTAGCAATGAATGGTTTCCTAAAACCTTTGGTAAATGTGTTAGTGCACTATTTATAATCAAAGGATCACTTGCAAGAGGAGATATTATAATCTCTGTTAGTCCTACTAAAGATAATAATTATGTTAGTACTGATATTGTAATCTCTATTAGCCCTACTGAAGATAATAATTATGTTAGTACTGACTTTGCTAACCAATTAGTGATTCTTGAATCGAATATAATTGAAACTAATTTTGTTGAAATGAGCTACAAACAATACATCATAAGCAATCTACAACTAAGTATTGGGTATTATACTTTATCTTGCAATTCACCATGAAAACCTTATTTTTTGATGTTAGTGACATTATTTTGGGTTCACCCTGGTTGGATACTCTATGGTCCATCCTAAATACGAAGAAAAAGTTTTTCACATTTTCCGACAAAAAGAAAAAAATAACACTACAAGACATTACATTGAAATCACATTTAGTAACCTCAGAAGACATACAATATATCTCAAAAGTAACTTTTCAAGAAGGTAAAAAAATGATACAAAATATGCAAAGGGAAGTTAACAAAATCACCACGGAAAAAAATAAAGAAGTTTCTCGGCTTAAGGACCATGGTGAAAAAGTACTGATGCAAATTAAAAGGTTAAAAAGGACAAGAAGTCATTGGAAAATAAGGTACAACAACTTATCGAGAAAGAAGCATCAAAATCTTCAAATCTAGAAATTCAAGTTGAAGAAAAAGGAACAATTATCGATTCACTTAATATCACAACTCAAGCATATGACAAACTAGTTGAAGGAAAAGCCTACTCAGATGTTGCAGTTTTGACAATAAAAAAATGTCATGTCCCTTATTAAATTAATTTGGAACATTATTAATTATTACATTTTGGGGCCAATTTTGGAGATGTTGGGGTCCTTTTGATTTTATTAGGAGGTTAGACTTAGTAGAAGTTATTTTCGATGTGGTTAAGTTTTACATGGGGGTCACCCATACTAGGATAATACACATTCCCTAGTTCGAATTGCATGGAGGGAAAGTCGATGGTTAAGTGAGGGACCCACGATAGAGGGAAAATGGAGGGAAAAGTGCTCCACGAAATCTATATAAGGAAGGCAACTCTCCTCATTTCATCATCTTTTGGCATATCAGATTTCTCTTTGGTTGCTCGAGCTGCTTAGTTGAGTCACTTGCTATTTAGCAAGAGTTCTTCAAGCAGAGAGCTCACCCTTTCTTTGGGGGACTTCAAGTGCCACCCTAGAGAGGTTCATCTTCATTCTTCCAGAGGAGGATCTCATTATAGTTTTCAGCAGTCGCATTCATCATCTCCAGGTGGTGCATATTTCTGGAGGACACAGTGAACGGAAGCCGAGTTTGTTTGTGGCATCTTTTAGAGAAGTTTTGGTCGGGAGAAATTCCAGAGAGGAGGTATAGGAGTTTGGCTGCCATTTTGGGGAGTTTGGGAGTTGGAGGAAGGTGGGCCAGCACAGAGGCAACATTTTGTGCACACGTGGGAGAGGTGAAGCTTCAGTTATTGAGGCTTGTCATTGCCGGGAGAGTTGGGAGAAACACTTGTAGAGGAGATTGCTACTTTCCGGAGCCTTTGGCAAGAGGATTTTGTTGGTATCTTGGCAGGCTGTATTCCTGAGTTGTCGTGGAGGGCGTAGGGCCTCTTGGAGGTTGATTTTGGGAGGTTGGATTTAGACCAAACCCTTTCTGGGTTTTTGTGGGTTTTGGTCCAGGAGCTTGGGGTTAATTTTGTAGCATTTTTTGAGTATCAGAGGTGGAGTTTCTTGCAGTTCCTTTCTAGCCAGCAGTATAGTTTTCCGGGCAATGTAGAGCATTAGAGGAGTAGTCATTTCCAGTGTTTGTGATCATTGTGTTGTCACTTGGGTTTTGTCACGCTTGCGATTAATCCAAGCCCAGGTGCATTCCTCCATACTATTGTACTTGCTCCATTGATTAATAAAATGGCTCACCTGGTTCTTACTTTTGGAGTTTTTATGAGCAGTGGCTGATTGTTTAAAATTTCTGTGTTGTAAATCGTTCTTGCTTTGCATATCACTGTTTATTTAAGTTTGGAACATTACAAAAAATCCAAATGAAGATTCTGTAATCAACTAAAAGACATCAATATTTGAAGTAAATCAGGAAGTTGTCACACAGAAGATAAGGGAAAATCAAACCATAAGAACTCCCTATCGACATTTGAATCACAAGAGCAGACAACTCAATTAATTTGCATATCTGTATAACTCAGATCAGAAACAACAAACTTATATTCCAATGACTACTAATGTCAATGCAATCCAGTCTTGTGATAAAAATTCACACGAAGTATCCAGTAACCACAAGATTCCGTAGAAGATTGATTTAGGATGGTCAGATCCTTTCTGGGTTCGACAATTTTATTTATCACTCAGTGGATCATATCAACTTGTATCAACAAAGATGACAACTCAAAGAATTCTGAAAGATGCGACCAAAAACAGATAACATTCCCTGTCACCAATAAGCTTTGAGGACAAAGCTTTCTAAAGAGGAAGGCAATGTTATGAATATAATATATATAAAAATGATATAAAAATAAATCATAATAAACAAATGATTAATTAGTGATTAGTATAGAAGAGGCATGTCTCTAAGGACATGACCAGCCGCGAAATGTTAAAATTAGCAACTAGGGCCAAATTAGCAACACAGTTGATGGAGATAATCATTCCATTGAATTCCTCTTTTCCAGAGGACCAAAATCGATATAAAAATTGTCTCTTTTGGATACGTGAAAGTGGGATTTTGAATTTTTGTTTTCTCACAAGCAATTATCAAGGTCGGCCTCTCGCATATGTCGGCTCACCTAGCCCAATGGTCACGTCTCTTGACCCCCATCGAGTTGTATATATAGAGGTGCCTTTATCCTCATTAGGACATATCTTATCTCACATTTCTCTCTGAAATGGCTGCAAAAGGAAGGTTAGATCTAGTGAAGAAGGAAGAGATAGATGGATATCTTGATTGGGTTGCTTAATGAACCGAGTTCCTTAGAAAGAAAGTCGAGCCTGTTAAAGGCTAGTTTGGGTTTGTTCAAGGACTGTTTTTAGCTCGACTATCTCCTACTACAGGTCCGAGTTATCATGAAGGTTGGCCGCAGGCATAAGGTGTTGATTTGGGGTAGCATTGGATGTGCTCTAGCCACGAAAATTGGTGGAGAGACTAAGGCACATGAGATCTCCAATACTCGAAAATTCTAAACAGTTTGGGAGATATTAAAATAATTAATATTTTTAATGGAGTCCCTAAGTCTAAACTTAGGGAAATTAAAATATTAATGTGAATTAATATAAAACTTTGTTAGAATGGTCCAAAAGTCATGGACTGTTGATTAGGGACTTAATCTCGGCTGTTGATTTGTCAACGAGAAAAATATAAGAGGAGGTTTGAGGGTCGCTTGGAGAGCACACCAAGAGATCAAGATTTCGATTTTCTGTGGCTGGGTTTGTTGAGAAAGTTGAAAGTGATCAGAGTTGCAGTTGAGGGGCAGTGAATACAGAAGCAGAGAGGCAGAGATAGCACCGGGAGGATCAGTGTAGTCGCTGGAGAGAAGGACGCAGAAGTAGCCAAGGGTTCACGCAGAGGCAGCTAGGAGCTGCGCAGTGCCTTAGAGGGCTAGCGTGGGTGACACAGAGGGCCAAAGGACTGACGTAGGCCAAGCCAGAGTGACGCTGGGCTAAAGTTGGGCCATAGAGAGGTTGACGTAGGGGTTTCGTGTGGTAGATTGGAGCTGTGGAGCTGTCGGAGTGTATATCGGGGTTTCAGCCTGAGTATTTGCTTCCGAGTAGAGAGGTAATGCTGCCGAGATTTTTCTCTGTTGGGTGAGTTGGATTTGGCACCCAGATTGTATTTTGAAACTGCTTAATAAATCAAACCCTTAGATAGCTACACTAGTTTTCCCGCATTGGGTTTTTCCAAGGACATTAGTCCAAAAACAACGGTGTCACTTGTGTGCTTGTTTGTGTTTCCTTCAGTTGATGATCTGTAATGTGTTGAGCATGCACTTGTATCTATTTCCAGTATTTACATGGTAAATAACTTGTTAATTAACAGAACAAGTAGGTAGGAATAAATCAAAAAGTACATAAAGGGTTTCTAACAAGTTAGACTTTGAAATTCCAACATGGTATCAGAGAGTGGTTGCAGATCATAGGAGAACTGAGGACATCAGCGGAGCAGAGCAGCAGTAGCAGAAAACAATTGTCCCGAGTGACAGAAGTTTTTCCTAGCAGAGTCGCAGCAAGGAAGGGGTGACACAGTGATTGCGTCATCAAGATTGAGCTAGGAAGAGGCAACACAGAGGTTGAGGGAGGCAAAGGCAGGCTCACGCAGAGGCTAGGAGGGCTGACACAGTTGGTTGAGGAGCCTGATTTGCTGATACTTAGGATTGCACAGAGCCTAGAAGCTCTAACCTTCAGTTTGTTGGGGTTTAGGAGGCTGTGGGTAAGTTGTAGAGTGGAGTTGGTGGGGTACTGTAGTCAGAATAATACTTAACAGGGGAAGACCAAGGAGGAGAGAGTTGCTATCGAGGGTTTCTAGCCAAGAAATCTTGATCAGTGGTGCAGCGGCACTAGGGATCGGAGTGGGGGCATCTCGACATTGGCAGAAGGGTATCCAAGAGGGAAATCGAGGCTAAGAGGGAGTCATATCGAGAACTTCGAGGAGGGAAGTAAAGGACCAACAAGATGGTGGTGAACGGGGTAAGAGACCAGGACAAGCTGGATGGAGCCTCAAACTTCGTAGTCTGGAAGGTCAAAATCCTATCCGTTCTAGACAGGAATCGTGTCAAGCACTTCGCCTTGAGGACGATAGCTATCCCAGTTGACCCAACTGATAACGACAAGTACGAGGAGCAATGGTGAGGGCCAAGAGCATCATCCTTGATGGGGTCAAGGACCATGTAGTACCACATGTTGCCGAAAAGGACACGACAAATGAGATGTGGGAGGCCCTAAATAAATTGTACCAGCATACTTCTGTGTAGAGCAAGTTGGTACTAGAAAATAAACTGCAATCATATCAGATGCAGAAGGGAGAACATATCGACCCCTTCCTCAGTCGATTGAAGGAGATCCGGGATCAGTTGACTTCCATAGGGGCCACGCCAGATCGAGAATTGATGGTGAGAACAACCTTGAACGCAGTCTCAGAAGATTGAGAGGTGTTTGTCCAGAGCATACTAGGCAGGGCGACCCTTCTAGATTGGGAGGAAATGTGGGTTGCTCTTCGCCAAGAAGAGATCAAAAGGCTGAGCAAGGCAAGAAGCAGTTGCAAGGGGATCATAATCAAGAAGGAGGAGGAGGTGGATGCTGCCCCATCATTTGAGGGAAAGCAGGAGAAAGTAGAAACAAAAGAAGAAGGACATCTCCAAGGTCAAATGCTTCCACTGTGGGGCGCTGGGTCATATGCGACTCGGTGTCCAAGGAAGAAGAGCAAGGGAGAGGCCTCCGAGACCAAGGCTGCTCTAGCAAGGGCAGATAAGGAAGTGGAGACAGACGATGACTATGCCATGAGTGCAACTGCACACACAACACTTGAGCGGAAGTGGGGAGACATCGAGTTGTAGTCAGATGAACTATAGGTGATGAGGGGCAGGATCCTCGAGGTACCCAGCCTCTTGGATTAGACCTTGCTACGAGAGCCCCGAAGAAGAGTAGCAGTACTGGTGATGTTAGTAGAGACGGATGCGGATGGAGCGACAGAGGGAGCTACAATGTAGGATTCCAATGACAGCGCGAGGCTAGCAGGTTGCAACATTGCAAAAGGCATGGGAGTGTTGCACCAGTGCAGGATGGGGAAGAGAGGTGTGCAACAGTGCGAGATGCATAGAATTGTTGCAGCAGCACAGAGGTCAGAGAGGGAGCACTTGTCAATGACAGAGGGAGCTTCAACATCAGGAGTGTTTCTAGTCTGACGGAGATGTCAGAGCTGGGAGATCAGTTACTTACTTCTCAGTAATTGAGTTGCAGTGCAACAGGTTGTAGTGGTAGTGCTATGGGCAGCACAATGCAACATGATGAGAGGGGTTGCAGTGTAGATGCAGCAGTGGCAGTGGCAGGGCCATGGGCAGCGACACGAATGCAGAGGGAGTTGCGATACGAATGTAGCAGTGGGAGTGACAGGGCCATGGGTAGCAGTACAAGATGCAACAGTGCAGAGGATGTTGGGCAGCAGACCTAGCATCAAAACAGGGAGCGATGCTAGATGATCAAAGTTATGCTCAGTGAGGAGTATTACTAGAGCACAGTCCTTGCTAAGAGGGAGTGTTGATTTGGGGTAGCATTAGATGTGCTCTAGCCACGAAAATTGGTGGAGAGGCTAAGGCACATGAGATCTCCAATACATGGAAAGGGTTTGGGCAAATTCTAAACAGTTTGGGAGATATTAAAATAATTAATATTTTTAATGGAGTCCCTAAGTCTAAACTTAGGGAAATTAAAATATTAATGTGAATTAAGATAAAACTGTGTTAGAATGGTCCAAAAGCCATGGATCAAGCCAGATCTAATCTTAGCCGTTGATTAGGGACTTAATCTCGACTGTTGATTTGTCAATGAGAAAAGTATAAGAGGCTTGAGGGTCACTTGGAGAACACACCAAGAGATCAAGATTTCGACTTTTTGGGGCTGGGTTTGCTGAGAAAGTTGAGAGAGTGATCGGAGTTGTAGCTAAGGGGCAGTGAATACAGAAGCAGAGAGGGAAATATAGCACCGGGAAGATCAACGCAGTAGTGGAGAGAGGGACGCAAAAGCAACCAAGGGTTCACGCAGAGCCAGCTAGGAGCTGTGCAGTGCTTCAGAGGGCCAACATGGGTGACATAGAGGGCTTGAGGATTGACGTAGTGCTTCTAGAGGCTGACGCAGGCCAAGCTAGAGTGACGTTGGGCTAACGCTGGGCCAGAGAGAGGTTGTCGTAGTCCCTAGAGGCTGACACTGGGGTTTTGTGGGGCAGATTGGAGTTGTGGAGCTGCTGGAGTATTTATTCGGGGTTTTAGCCTGAATATCTGCTTCTGAATATAGAGGTACTACTGTCTAGATTTTTCTGTGTTGGGTGAGCTGGATTTAGCATCTAGATTGTATTCTAAAACTGCTTAATAAATCAAACCCTTAGATAACTGCACCGGTTTTCCCGCATTGGGTTTCTCTGGGGACATTAGTCCACAAACAACAATGTCACTTGTGTGCTTGTTTGTGTTTCCTTCAGTTGATGATCTGTAATGTGTTAAACATGCACTTGTATTTATTTCCAGTATTTACATGGTAAATAACTTGTTAATTAACAGAACAAGTAGGTAGGAATAAATCAGAAAGTACATGAAGGGTTCCTAACAGGTTAGACTTAGAAATTCCAACATAAGGAGGGTTTGGATATAAGTTTTTGGTGTAAAAATACTCTCCTTGGTGGGCTGCATCTTCAAGGAGCCTTCCTCATGCTAGCTGCAGGTATTGTCAATGGAACGAGAGGATTATCATCTGCCTAGGTTGACCGCAGACTCATTTGAATGAAGGCTGGTTGGCGAGTAGCTCCGTTTGAGGGCTGAATTAAGTGCAACCTTGTATCAAAGTAAAGTCAGATCATCTTGAAGAAAGGTCACAACAGTAGAAGGATGATTTGGTTGAATTTGTGAGGGCTGTTGCTATATGTGACAAGCCCTAACCAGGAGTAACATAGGCATGTGCAGGGCTGATGTGATTGGAGAGAATCGGCAAGCAACTCCAACCAGGCCAAGCCTCTTTAGCTGTTTGACAACATGATTGTCTTGACTGCTCCAGAATCTCAATTGTGGTTGGGCCATCCATTTATCTAAGGGTTGTGCTACTGAATGTTCAAATTGGCAAGTCAATCTCGACCTTTTAATTATTGTACTCTCTCTCTTGCTCTGCTGAAGCATTTGATTATAATAATAAGAAGAATTGATCAAGGGTTTTCCCCATCTTGGGGTTTTTACCTGGCTTGAGCCATATTTTGGTGTTCTCTTGTCATTTCTTGTCTTCAAAGTTTATCATTCATGTTCTTTCTTCAGTTACTGTCAATATGATAATATTTTATGTGATTGCTAATGGAAATAATGTGAATTGATAAATGGGCTCATATGGAATATTGAAGTAAGCAAAGAACATGTTGACCAAAATTTAACATGAAAGGACACCTGCCTAGGTATATAAGCAGGCCCCTCATTTGTAATATTCTCATCATATCACATTCTTATTCTCACACACACACACACACATATCCCCTCAATGGATGTCTTCTTATACCAAGTGTTCTGAAGATTGTTGCAGAGTACGAACTTTGTTTGTAACATGATTTCCCTGCTGCTTTACACCATCAACCTTGTGATCTTCACTTTAACTCACCTGATAGGTAGAAGGGAAGATAGAGGTCTCAGGTCATTTGTTATGGAATAAAAAACTAGGCTAATGCATTGATGTAATTAGGTAATCAACACTAAAACAGAATTGAAAAGTAAGAAGAGATGCATACGAGGGTTCTCAGTCCTCTCCTTGAGTGTAGGCCCTACACTACAATGATATTGTAATCCTTGTTTAAATAAGCAACACTGGCATATTTAACAGAATTGTTTTCTTCTCTTATTCAAAATTTGTCATACTAGGGAAATGATAACATAGAAAATATATGAGGTCCCTAATCTATCTTCCTATGTTGCTATTTCTGTTTGAAGAGAAAACCTAACTGAACTCCCAATCACTCTCTTGATTGATGGGAGCTGTCTCAAAAAATCCGCATTGTGTTCTGGGATCTTAAGCTTGTTGCACAATTTGAATTCCCCAAAAGTGAACTACTTAAAATTGCTTTAGAGGATTTTGAAGCTGCTTTGAGTGTTGGGAGGTCCTAAAGTGGGAAAAAGGGACTTGATCCCTTGAAATGCTCATCATGCACTTATCTGTCCTGAGTAGTAAGAGAGGAGGATTCAATCTTGCCTTTAGTGACTTGATTTCTGAGCCATTTTAGTCCTCATATTATATACATGCATCAATACTCCGAACAATTTAAGAAGAAAGTGCATCATATTCATGTTCAACAATTTATGCAAATCATGTGTATAGATGGCGCATGTCACGAGAACCATTGTGATCAACAAAAAAACATAATTGTTCTATATGAGGGTAAAGCCTTGGAGCAAAATTTATCGAACGCTCATACAAGATGGGCTAAATAAAAGTCAAAATGAAGGTCCATCATTACCCGGACCAGAGGTTTTGCATGCCCTTGTGCAACAAAACAATACTTCAAACAGTGAATTCTACCTTGCTAAGCCTTCTCGCTCTGATTGCTGGTCTCTGCATGTTTCTTGTCTGAAGTCATATGCTGCAAACTAGTTGAATGCCTTTCTGCTGTAATATTCTGCTGTAGATATAGGGTGGAGCAGCAGAGGGTATTTGAACTTCAACCCAATCCATTTGAGTTTCATCATCTTCACTGTTTCTGTGTATAGAGGGCTTCCTTTAAATTTGGTTGAGAATGGCGTTTTAACTTTTTAAGGGCACTGGATAACTCTTCCCATTTGTGTTGGCAGAACTGTATATCCCTTTTTGATGAACCCATGATCATTTTTTCATAGTGAGCAACTGCCCCTATTCATTTTTCCTGCAAGATTGGTACTAGCTATTTGTTTTAGTTCTAGCTGATGTGATTTCTCACATCTCTTTTGGCCTTGCCACCTCTGGATTGACCTATAGATGGTTGCTTACTTCCACTTCCTTATGTTTCTGCAGTGTTGCAGCTCTTTCCTCTTCTTTGTGAACTTAGGAGCAAAATCCTCCAAGTTGCACTTTCCCGACGTAAGGATTGGGAAACCATGTATAAGGGTGTGGTGGTGCAAGATTGTGAAGGTAGAGTTCATAAAATTGGTCCTTACCTCCTTCAGGGGGTCTGAAAATGAACATTTCTTTTTCTACTTCAATAACCTGATGGACAACTACCTGCAGTTCCCCAATCTTTTCTACCTTGTTCTTAATCTCCCTTGTTTGTTTTCGTAATGCAGTCTTCAGTTCTTTATTCTCTTCCTTTAGCTGCTTCTTGTTATCTAGATGCTACCTCGTGATGATTTTTAATTTCTCCTATATGTTTAACATCTGCTACTCAAATGTTCAATTTCTAATACCAACTGAGGTTTATTCTCTCAACAATTATTGTTAGTTTTTGTAGCATCATAGGTGTTCTAGTCTCGAAACTTTGTGGAGAGGCTAAAACATAGTAGTTCTCCATAATCCAGCAATCATTTATGGAAATTCCACCTAGAAGCGTCTTAATTAGATTATTATCATATTTTTAATTATTTCCTAAGTCTAAACTTAAGAAAATGGGTTAGTTAATCAAAATTAATTGAAATAAGGTGTGAATCATCGAAAAACTCACACGTATAGACTCTGATATGATCTTAGCCCTTGATTAAGTTTTAATCTTAGCCATTGGAGTCTCAACAGAAGATTATAAGAAGAAGTTGATGGGTAGATGGAGAACACACACATAGAGATCGATTTCTTTGGAGAGTTCAATTTTTCCAGAGTGCAGCTATTGCTGGAAGAGTTCGAGCATCCGAAGGGAAGCAAAAACAAAGAGGGGCAAGGACAGTGAAGGTAGAGGAAGATTTTTACTGATTTGGTGAGTACATTGTAGAGAGGCTAAAATTTCTCTAGGAGGCTGCGCAGAAGCTTCAGAGGGCAGTTTGATTTTGCTGGGGTGACGCTGGTTATCAGTTCCAGAAGCCGGAAGACGTTTCCAGAGTGTCAGAGAGAATTTTTGAGTTTCCCAGTCAGCAGCAGGCAAGATGACTTGATTTGCAGAAGTTACGAGATGAAGCATTTGAGGGATTGCGCAAAGCTGACACAAGGCTTGCGTAGAGCTAGGTGGATGACTTGCTTTTTAGAGGCAATCAAGTGTCGAGAGTGGTCAAAGAGGGTAATTTCCCTCAAATAATTTTTTCCAGTATTTTCCCTGCAGGATAGCCAGTAGTTGGCATCTAGATTGTACTTAGGTTATTTCACTATTGCATAATATTTAATAATAAAAATCCTCAGTTGCTCCACTAATTTTCCCAAGTTGGGTTTTAACGGGGGCATTTGTCCAAAAATAAGTGTCAATTTTATGTGTGTGTGCTAGCATATTTCTTACTTTACAACGCTATTATTTTCCGCATTTTTATTTGTGAAGGGTGCAGTGTGATTTATTTGATATTTGTCGTAGCAAATAAATTGTTAATTAATTAACAATTAATTCCAATTGCTGCAATAGGATTTCAGACTTGAAATTTTCACATGGTATTAGAGCGTGATTGTTCAGGTGGGGGAGCTCAGAAGCAGAAGCAGAAATTTGCTACTCAGAGGGAGCAACAAAACGAATTTTTGGAGGTTGTGCAGACCCTGAGCTTGACAAAACGAGTTGCTTAGGGAAGTTCAATTTTTCAGTCCAGGTTAGCAGAAAAAATCGACTTGCTAGTTGAGTGATTCTAGTAGGCAGAAGTAGCTACAACTCAAATTTTCGTTGAGCATATTCCTTGTTTGGGCGTAGAGGATTTTGCAGCAGTTTGCAGGAGTAGAATTGACGCCAGGTGGAAGAGAAATATAACACATTGAGGGAAATTTCTTTCAGGGGATTTCGAGTAAAAAAGATCCAATTTTCCAGTTGTAGATTGGCACGTGACTAGTTTTTCTCGCTCTAGCAGGGAGTGGGAATAAACAAATCTAATAGTTGAGCAAAGGGAAAAAAGGAGTTTCCAGATAAGATTTGAGATGGCCACCGTTGGGCTTAGAGATCAGGGTAGGATGGAGGGAGCCTCCAACTATGTCATCTGGAAGGCTAGGATGTCCTTCCTTCTGGATGAATATGGCTTGAAAGCCTATATAGATAATGTGGTGGCAGTACCCCAAGATGCAGATCAACTGAAGGAGTACAGAAAAGAAATGGCGAAGTTGAAGCAGATGATTTTGGATGGAGTCCGAGATCATATAGTCTCACATATATCTGGTAAGAATACTGCTAAGGAAATATGGGTTTCTCTCTCCCAGTTATACCATTGTTCTACCGAGCAACAAAAGATGTTTCTCTAGGAGAAGCTAAGAAGCATCAGGATGCAGAAGGGTGAAGGCATAGGTCCCTTCCTCACCAGAACTCAGGAGGTCCAAGATCAGCTAACAGCTATTGGAGAGGCACCTCAACTAATAAAGCTTGTATGGTTGGCACTGAACAGTGCCTCAGAGGAGTGGCAGGTCTTTGTCCAAAGTATCTTGGGTTGAGACACATTGGCTAGATGGGATAGAATGCGGTCAAACCTACAACAAGAGGAGTTAAGGCAAGCTCTATTAAAGAGCACCATCGAAAGTAGCAACAACAAGGGCACAAAGGGTGAGAAGGAAGAGGAAATTGTGGCCCTTGCATCAAAGGGTCCCAGCTAGGTACAAGGGGAGAACAAGAAGAAGAAGGACTTATCTAAGGTCAAGTGCTTCAGGTGTGGTGAGTTTGGCTACTATAGTACCTAGTGTCCTCTTAGGAAGAAGGGCAAACAGCAGAAGTAGGACCAGGCGACAGCGTTCGTCGAGATAGACAAGTTGTCCTCTAGGCTGGGGGAAGATTTCACCATGTTTGTAGCTATACCTCCATGAGAGAGGTGGGGCGATATGGAGTTATAGTCCTAGAGTAGTGCAAATTTGCGCTGGGTATTCAGTAGCAGAATGGATTAGTGTCAGTTAACACAATTAGATTCCAGAGTGACAATTGCAGACTAGTGGAAGTCAGGTGTTGAGGAGCGCAATGCAATGTTGCCAGCAGAGCAGGTTGCGCAGTAGCAGAGTCCACAAATGTGCAGATTTCTTCAGTGGACAGTGTAGAGGCTAGTAGCAGTCAGGACTCATGAGACAGATGCAACCAAGACATAGATGATTCAATATTTAGGATGCTTTTCAGTTGCAACAACAACAACAACAATAGTTGAGAGGGAGTTGTAGTGCAGATGCAGTGTTGGCAACAATATAATGGAGTCAACAACACAAATGCAACATCAATCAGGCAGTGGGTAGTGGCAGGCAATCACAGTGGCTAGACATCAGTAATGTGATAGAGGGTGGTACAAAGACAAATGTTGTAGCAATGATGCAGCGTTACAACACCTTCCTCACTAAGAGGGAGTGTTAGTTTTTGTAGCATCGAGGTGTTCTAGTCTTGAAGCTTTGTGGAGAGGTTAAAACACAGGAGTTCTCCATAACCCAGATACCGTTTCTGGAAATTTCACATAGAAGTGTCTAAATTAGATTATTATCCTATTCTAATTATTTGCTAAGTCTAATTAGAATTAATTGAGATAAGGTGTGAATCATTTAGAAACTCACACGGATAGACTCCGATACGATCTTTAGGCCTTGATTAAGTTTTAATCTTGGCTGTTGGAGCCCCAACATAAGATTATAAGAACGAGTAGATGGAGAACACACACAAAGATCAATTTCCTTGGAGAGTTCGATTTTTCAATTGAGCAGTTGTTGCTGGAAGAGTTTGAGCTTCAGAAGGGAAGTAGAGACAGAGAAGGGCAGGGATAATGAAGTCGAAGGAAGATTTTTCCAGATCTCATGAGTACATTGCAGAGAGGCTAAAATTTCTCTAGGAGGTTGCGTAGAAGCTTTATAGGGCAGTTTGATTTTGCTAGGGTGAAGCTGGTTATCAGTTCTAGAGGCCGAGAGATGTTTCCAGAGTGTTGGAGAGACAATTCCCCAGTCAGCAGCAGGCATGATGGCTTGATTTGCAGAAGTTGCGAGCTGAAGCATTTCAGGGACTACACAGACGTGCCGTAGGGCCTACATAGAGCTTGGTGGACGATTTACTTTTCAGAGGCAGGCAAGGGCTGAGAGTGCTTGGAGAGAGGTAATTTCCCATAATTTTTGCAAGTAATTTCTCTATAGGATAGTGAGTAATTGGCATCTAGATTATACTCCGATTATTTCACTGCTACATAATGATAAAAACCCTCAGCTACTGCACCGGTTTTCCCAAGTTGGGTTTTATCGGGGACATTTGTCCAAAAATAAGTGTCAATTTTATGTGTGTGTGTGCTAGCGTTTTTCTTAGTTTCTAGTCTTTTGCAGTTTTGTTTATGAAGGTTGAAATGTGATTTATTCAATATTTTACATAGCAAATAAATTGTTAATTATTTAACAATCAAAAAATTAATTCCAGCTAATTATTAATAGGATTCTAGTCTTGAATATTTCACAATTATTAATTCGCAGAAATCTATTTCATTGCCCAAATAATTTCTAAATTGCTGAAAAATAAATCCACTGTTATTTTAACTTTTAGAAATTAATATGCAATAGAAAAATAAAAAATAGGGATTGATCACGTCACAAAAACAAATGTACACCCATAACAATTCTCTTTCATTCAATAATCGCAATGTCCTAGCTTCAACAATTCGTCCTCCCTTGATCTCCAAATCTCAGCCTCCTAAAAATACTCCCGAATCAGTCTACACTCTTCCTCTTTCTCCTCAGTCTAGATGAGCCTTTCACTCTAGAGAAAGTTTTTCTCTCCCTCTTTGACAAATAATTTCTCAAAATGCAGTAGCTGTCTCGTCTTGTGCCTTCACCTTTCCCCTAGGCTTCGCTTTATAATCTTCACTAAGCCAAATCCCTAACCCTAATCTCCTAAGTGATTCATGTTTGAGATTAGATCTCACCTCATTTGAGATCAACGGTTGAGATCATATCTAAGTCACTTAAATAGTTTTATTATTTATCCTTAGTACTTTTGCGTAATAGTCCACAATAATTAATTTAATTATTGTATTTTTCCTAAGTTAGACTTAGGAAAGAAGTCATAAATCATTTTCTCACCAAGCAAACACCTAAAAAGGCAATCAACCATCTCCTACATGCCCATGATGGGCTAAGGTGTCCACTCTCCCTTCCTGCACTTTAGCTGTTTATTCTTTAAGGGACTATAATAGGTAGTGGGGGATGCTTATGTCACTTAAATAGTTTTATTATTTATCCTTAGTACTTTTGCGTAATAGTCCACAATAATTAATTTAATTATTGTATTTTTCCTAAGTTAGACTTAGGAAAGAAGTCATAAATCATTTGCTCACCAAGCAAACACCTAAAAAGGCAATCAACCATCTCCTACATGCCCATGATGGGCTAAGGTGTCCACTCTCCCTTCCTGCACTTTAGCAATTTATTCTTTAAGGGACTATAATAGGAAGTGGGGGATGCTCAAGTTCTCAAGGTGCTAATAGCAAAAGTGTTAGTTTTAAATACCTAACAACTAATTCAATGAATTTACAATAATGAAAGAAATTGAAAATGAAACCTTCAAATACATTCACCAGACATACTGAGTATCCTAACCTAGTGTGCACAATGGAAAATAAAAATGAAGACAATAACACCATAAAAACACAATGATACCAGAGATACCTAGGAAACCCCAACTAGGGAAAACCTACAATGTGTGTGTTCTTATTTCTTCTTCAACAATTGCTCTTTTAGAAAATTACAATGATGAGGGACAAACTTCCCTTTCACTCAACAACCTCTAAAATCGTCTGCACCCAAAGTGGATTGTGCTTTGCCCTCTCAGCCTTCTTCACCTATGCGTTGTTTGGAATTTGTACGGATTCGTATGATCCTCTGCATGGCCCTCTGCCTAAATGAACTCGACCTAGTTGAAGGTGATGTTGGATGGGAAATTTGAGGGGTGTATGGCCTCTCTTCTTCTTCCCTTCAACTTTGGAAATGATGCCCTAGAGCTGAGCAACTTGGCTGCAAATGCTAAGAACATATACAATTTTGATGCCCAAATTGATCTTTTCACCAATTGCCTTATCTCCCCTTTATAATTCAACCTGGGCCCCACCTAGCACTCCCAAAGGTTGGGAGTACTTTATAAGATAAGGCTTAGATCAAATTATAAATTGACTTTGAAAAAATAATTTTTTCCTAGGTCAATAAAATTTGCATAGGGAAAGTTTATGGGTCCTTATGCTAGTCTAGGCATCATTGACTAGGTAGAACCGTAGAACCCTTGCTCTCTATCTCCGCTCAACATTCCCTTTTAGAGAGGAAGGTCTTCTGTACTATGCCCAATTTATCTCCGAAGTAGACAAATCTGCCCCTTAGCTCAACAAATAATAAATTATTAGAGATTTACACAGTAAGGGAATGCTTCCCTTCTACATCAAAATCCACTCAATAACTTATTTGAATCAAATGCAATAGAACCCTTGCACAAGGTCTATGTAGATCTACTCTTCTGCACACAAAAGCTGACTATGTGGCTACGTAGGTCGATTTCCCCTTGGCACTGCAACTTGCTGTACAACTGTAGTAGTTATGAACTAGGATGACGCTAATCGACCTCATCCTTCCTACCTCTCAATCCCTGATTTGCTCACTGACTACTGAAAACACTTCTCTAGGATTATATTGTGATGAATGGTTGAGATTAAATCATAAGTTAACTTAAGATTTAAAATTTTTTTCCTAACTTGAGGAAATAGTTAAATAGAATAATATTCTACTAAGTGGTTCTCTTGTGGGTCCCTCTGCTATCCTTAATACCTAGGCAAGCAAAACCCTTACTACTCTACTCTAGTCAACACTCCCTTTTAGAGAGGAAGGTGTTCTTCAGTACACCCAACTTCTGTCTGAGGTAAACAATTCTGGTCCCTAGAAAAGAATTGGTCAAAATGTCTGCTATCTGCTCCTATGTTGGTACGAACTGGAGTGTAACTATACCTCTTTGAAAAATATCCCTGATGTGCTAATAACCCATGTTGATGTGCTTTAAGCGATCGTGAAACACTAGATTCTTTGAGAGATTGATGCAACCCTGATTGTCACAGTAGATCATGGTGGGCTCCAACTGTATCCTAAACAAGCCCACGAGAAGCTTCGTTATCCAAATAGCTTCGCACCCAGGCAAGATGGCAGCCATGTAGTCGGCCTTGGCTGAGCTCAATGCAATTGATCTCTGCTTCCGATTGAACCAAGAAACAATGGTTGATCCAACACTGAATGTACATCTCGATGTGCTCTTCTTGTCTGTGGAGCTCCTTGCCTAACCTACATTTGTGAAGCCCTCAAGCCTTATCTCATCAACTTGTCTATATCACAATCCAAACTCTACTACCCCCTTGAGATGTCAAAATATGTGCTTCACAACAACTCAATGCGCTTTGGTAGGCTTGACCATAAACTGATGATCCAGATTTAAACAGGAACGCAAAAAATTACAGAGATAACCATATACACAAAGATGCAGCAGAAATAATACTTCATTTCATTAATGGAAAATACTGAAACATGCTTACAATCAGAAATGGAAATAAACTAGCTAGGGCGATGGTAGCTTATCTCTGAGAAGAGATGTGATGGCTAAATGCCTCTGAACTGTGTTACAATGAGGCTCGAAGGCCTATTTATTGTTGAGAAACAATGAAAAACCCTTAACATTCCAAAACCTAACCCTAGGAGATGAAACGCCAAACTGTGGGCCCCGTTTGGGGGGAAGTTGGTACATCAACTTCCCGGGGTCGTAACTTTAGCATATGATCTCCGTTTGACGCGTACAATAGCTCATTAGAAAGATCTATTCGAGCACTATCATTGTTGGAACGGGGAACATCTGCGGTCCATTCCATGGACCCATGTTGTCCCCGGATTCCCCAAAAAACGTCGTTTAGGGCCTCAAAACGGCTCCGGAAGTTCAGGACCCGAAAAACTGCTAAAAATAGTAAGTTGTGCTACAATTAAGGAAACTGAAAATGCTGAGAAAGACAATGGTGGGTGTCCAGGTGGACTTGGCAGCTGGCCACCAATATCCACCTGGATCATTCCTCCCCCC
>APFE031496091.1:11393-29491 GCA_000404065.3 Pinus taeda
CGGATGATCTTTAGATCAATCCTACACCTCTCGATGAGAGGGATCCAATAAAAATATCAGCTGTCATAAATAAGCTGACCCACATGGAGTTTGGCCCTAGTTGCCAATTTAACAATCATACCATCCTCCACTAACCCGAAGTTAGTCTCAGAGTGTGTCATACCACTCTCACTAATCCCAGATCAATGGAAGTCATCCTAGCATAGGGAGTATGGTAGATACAACGATGCGTCCATCGATAGTACTACTAATGGTCCCTAACCCCATTCCCCTACTCATTGATCAGATGAGAGGTACTTCTCATGAGTCCCAGACTGCATTGGGTAGAATGCCTCGACAGGAGAACTAATCATCCTATCCACAAGAAAACGAATCATCCTATCCAATAGTCACCACGGGAGAACTAATCATCCTGGCCCACAGGAGAACTAATCATCCTGTCCCACAATCACCACGGGGTGTCACAGGGGAAGGTTCAACCTTTCACCCTATACATAACGTACCACCAAGGGAGGGTGAGCCACCCTGTGGTCGCATGTCGCTCCAAGAAGTACCCCATGCCCCCCTGGAGCTCCTAGAGATCAATGTATGCATCATACATGACCCTCATAAGAGTGTCTCTCAACGACACTAAGTCGTTCTCG
This sequence comes from Pinus taeda, assembly GCA_000404065.3. Lineage (NCBI taxonomy): Eukaryota > Viridiplantae > Streptophyta > Pinopsida > Pinales > Pinaceae > Pinus > Pinus taeda. Next base: position 12,038 of record APFE031496091.1, read on the forward strand.
AAAAGTCAAGAATTTGACCTTTCCCAGGGGCTTCGTCAAAATGTCAGCGACCTACTCATTTGTACCGACATGTTGGAGCCTTATTGCTCCCCGCTGCACCATATCCTAGATATAGTGGTACCTAATATCGATATGCTTGGAGCGATCATGAAATACGGGATTCTCTGATAAATGAACGTCGCTCTGGTTCTCACACAAGATCATGGTAGTATCCAATGTAAATCCAAACAGCTCACTAAAGAGCTTCTGTAACCAAACCGCATCACAAGAGGCCATACTAGCAAGCACTGTACTCTGCCTCGGTGGTGCTCAAAGCCACCGACTTCTGCTTCCTACTCATCTAGCATATCGAGGCAGAAATAGCACCTGGAAGTGCTCTTTTAGTCCACCACACTGCCTGCCCAATCAACATCGGTATATCCATGTAGTCTCACATTTCCAGCAGTGTATCTCAACCCATAAGTGATTGTGCCACGAAGATATCTCAACAGATTCTTGTCACCAATCCAATGTGTGTGGTGAGGTTCAACCATATGTTGATTCAATGTGTTGACAGCAAAACATCTATTCAGATAGGAGTTCACCAAGAACATCAATGCTCCGATGAGTTGACGATACTCGGTAGCATTTTGTAAAACAAGTCCGGCAACACTACCGCTTAACTTCTTGAAGTCAAGCTCCATCATGGTAGTCACGGGCTTGCAGTCTACCATACCGAATCTCTCAAATATCTTCACCACATATTTTCCTTGAGATAGGAAAATCTCCCTTGGTTTCTACCAAACTTCTAGTCCTAGGAAATAGTACATCAGTCCTAGGTCCTTCATCTCGAATTCAAAAGCCAACTCCCTCTTACATTTGAGAATGAGAGGGTCTGCACCTATCAGAAAGAGGTCGTCAACGTACAGCACCAGTGTGAGAGATTTGTCATATTCAACCTTAAAGTAAAGGTTAGGGTCGGCTACACTCCTCGTGAATCCTAGCTTCATCAAGTAGCTATCGATCCTCTCATACCACGCTCAGGGTGCTTGCTTCAGCCCATAGAGGGTTTTCTTCAACTTGCACACATGAGGTTCCCACTCATGAATCTCAAATCCTTCGGGTTGCTCCACATAGACTTCCTCTTTGATTCAACCATGCAAGAATGTGCTCTTGACATCCATCTGATGTAGGTTCCATCCTTGCGAAGCGGCAAGGGCTATGATCGAGCGACTGGTGGTATATCAGGCAACAAGTGCAAATATCTCATCATAGTCTATACCTTCCTTCTGAGAGAAGCCACAAGCGACAAAACGAGCCTTATACTTTTCAGCACTTCCATCAGCTCCATGCTTTATCTTGTAAAGCCATTTTGAAGTGACAACAGATTTGTCCTGGGGTTTGAGGACCACATCCCAGACATCATTTTTCATGACGGACTCATATTCCTCAGTCATAGCATCCTTCTAGACTTGATGCTTGATAGCTTCTGCAAATGATGAAGGCTCATTTTGGATGATCGTGCTCATGATGATCAATTATCCCTGATACCTGGCCGACTTGTTACTTTCCCGAAAAGTCCCTATAGGTGCAATGTGTCCTTCAGCACCATCAAGTGTCCCCCTAAGCCATGAAGGCCTCTTCCTAGAAGAGGAAGGCCCTTACAGAGGAGGATCAATAGGATCCATAGGTTCTTCCACATCGGGCATCGTCTCATCTTCCTTTTCCTCCGGTTTCCTGGTGTTGGCTTCTTTAGATTCCCTTAGAGTAGGAAGATTGTCAACTTTGCTAAGAGCCATATCTTCGTCAAAGGTGACATCATGGCTAATCTCGACTTCCCTTTAACCAGCCACATAGATTCTATAGCCCTTAGTATTTTCACTATAGCCCACGAAGATTCCTTTCTTTCTAGATGCACCCAAATTATTCCTTTTCTCTTTCAGCACATGAAAATATACAAGACTTCCAAAAATTCTAAAATGAGATACGTCAGGTTTCTTACCAGTGAACATCTCTTCGGGAGTCTTGGAACCCAATGCTTGATGAGGGCATCGGTTTGTACATATACGGCAGTATTCGTAGCTTTGGCCCATAGAAACTTTGGAAGTCTTTGATCATGGAGAATAGCACGGACAGCTTCCACAATCGTACTATTCTTCCTTTCCGCCACACCATTTTGCTCAGCAGTATATGGTGTTGTAGTCTCCCTCTTAATGCCAACCTCTTTGCAAAAGTCATGGAACTCATTGGATTCATACTCAGTCCCATTATTAGTCCTTAAGGTCTTGATCTTCTCTTCGGTTTGATTCTCGATCAAGGCTTTGAAGTGACGCAACCAAAAGAACACTTCATCCTTCTTTTTCAAGAAGTATATCCAAGTCTTGCGAGAATAATCATCTGTAAAAGTGAGGTAATATAAATATCCTCCCAAGGAGTTCACAGGCATCATACTAGATATGTCTGAGTGAACCAACTGCAATATATCAGAGGTCTTGCTTTGACTTGAGGGGAATGGTCCCCTTTTGAGCTTTTCTTCGGCACATCCCGGACATACACCTTCTTACCCTAATTTGAACTCGCGCGTCCCGGTCACCATTTTTCTCACATCGGATAGAGCTTTATAATGAAGGTGAGAAAACCTCTGATGCCATAGTTCGGACAGAAGAGATGTGTCACAAGACATGACACCCAATGGACTTCCTCCAACCTGATATAATGAATCAACTCGAAACCCAAGAGTGAAAGCATCTTTAAAGTTCTTTCTCCATACATGTACCTTGCCATCAATGAAGGCCACCTTGTAGCCTTTGTCTTCAATTGCCGAAATGGACACCAGGTTCTTTTTGAGATCAGGTACATAGAGGACTTCTTGTAAATGAATTGTATTTCCCTAGTTCAATTGAAGAGTGACATTCCCTACGCCTTTCACGAGATATTTTGAGTTGTCCCCAAGAACAATTTCTAGGTTGGTCTCCTTCTCTATCAAATTAGAGAGAGCTTCTTTGTAACTAGTGAAGTGCCTTGAGGCACCACTATCAATAAGCCAATTTCCCAACGAGTCTGGGGGAGCAGTAGTAAAGAGGGCCGCTGGTAGATAATAGTCATCTTGCTTATTGCTAACAACATTAGATTCAAACCTGGAGTTTCCTTCTTTCTTGAAGGGTTGACCTCTTCCTTGATTTCCAACATTCCTTTTACCTCTGCCATTGGACCTGCCATTCCTTTGATTGCCTTGAGAGTGATTTTGATCATCATCATGGTGTGAGTCCCTTTTATGAGAGCACTCCCTCACATAGTGACCCATTTTGTTGCAATTGTAACATTGTCCTTTTCTACCACCTTTCAGTCTGGCCTTTCCTTTGGATTTAGCCCCGGAATAGTTCCTTCTTTTAGCATGAGAAGAAAAGGCAGAGGGATTTCCTTCAAGTGCGGGCATTTCTTGCTCTTCTATCCTTGTTTCTTCTTGAATGCATCTTACCATCAATTCCTCAAATCTAGGAATTACATTATTGTTGAGAAGAGTACTCCTGAATATATAACACTCAGATGGGAGCCCTCTGAGAGTTTTGATAGCCATTTCCCTATCAAGAACTACTTCCCCAATTGATAGGAGATCATTCTTGATCTTGGTGATCCTTAAGAAATATGCTTGCATACTCTCATCTTTTCCCTTCTTAATTTCCTTCTGCTTATATCTGAGGAACAAATCTTGATTGGCATCATTAACTTTAAATAAACTCACCAGCCTATCGTAGATTTCCTTGGAGGTGGTCAGCATGGAAACATAGGCCACTAGGCGCTTGTCGATAGAGTCCCGGATGATCTTCTTTCCTTTGACTTCTCCCCTGGTCCACTTGTTCCTTGCAGTAGCGGATGCATTTGATGGAGGCTCAACAATTCTGCCTCTCACATGGTCCAACACTTCCTGCTCTTCTAATGTCAGATCAAGAGACATCTTCCATCTGTGATAGTCAGACTTCTCACAAAGTTTGTCTTCAGCTGGGAAGTGTGCTAAGGACCCCAAGACTTCTTTAAGATTGCTTCAACAGCCTTCGGTGATTGCTCTAGCTCTTGCTCTTGCTTGGGCTTTGTCTTCACCTCAGTTTTAATACCATGTTAAATTATAGTATGTTCTATGCTTAGAGCAGTTTACTTCAAATCTTTTTATTAGCCACTGTTTAGCAATCACATAAACATAAAGTAAAGTGCAGATAGAACATTAAACGATCAACAGAAAACAAGCCAAGACAAGAGACACGTGATGTGGCAGCTAGCCAGGGACAAACCCCAATGCGGGGAAACCCTTTGATCAATTCTTCTTTAATCTTCAATAGTTCAGCAGAGAGAAATAGTACAATTCAGAATTCTGTAATTTTACAACAGCAGCAGCAAACCCTAAATCAGCGAAGTCAAACTTGGTCAAAACAGCCCCGAATTGACTTCTAGTAAACTTGAAGAACTTGGTCTTCAACAACAATCTTCAGCAATCCAAAACAGTCCACAATACTCAGTCAAAGAGCAATCAAAGTTCAGCAATCTGCGGTTAGCCCTAACCAGTCAACATTGGTCAACTTTCAGGTCAACGGTAGTCAACGCATCCCCTAAAATGTCAGCACAGGTCAACCCTTGGTCAACGCTCCATAAAACAGCCTAGCACTTGGTCAACACTGCCCAGAAATGTCAACACTGCCCTAAATCAGTCAATGCTGCCCTAATTCAGTCAACACTGCCCTAATTCATCCTTCTTGCACGTGTGAGAGACGTTGCCCCTTTGCTTGCCCAATAAGATGAGGAGAGGGAAGATGAGTTGAGATGAGATGAGTTGATAATGAATTAACCTCACTTGTACTTATATGATTTGTTGGGCATGTGTGCCACACATTTAGCTGTTGGCCGACCTTGACAATTTTTCAAGTAAATATAAATAAATTCATATCTCCATAAATACTTGTCGAAATTAGATGATCTTTAGATCAATCCTACACCTCTCGACAAGAGGAATCCAAGAAAAATATCAGCTGCCATAAACAAGGTGACCCACATGGAGTTTGGCCCTAGTTGCCAATTTTAACAAATCATCTGGCATCTGATACTCTTTGAGAATGTGTAGGGCATCTAAGATAAGAGCATGCAAGAGGACCGATATTCTTTGAGGGTTGGGAACCTAAGATAAGAATAGTCCTAGAAGGTCATACTCAGTGAACACCCGAGGGTATGTACCTTGAGAGACAACGGTGTCTATAGTCATTGGACTCGCCAACATTGTGCTTTGATCTGATGAGAGATAGATTTGTCAGTCATGGCCTTGTTGTGGAAACAATGTTGGTTACTCTGATGCTATAAAGATGGGTTACCAATCCGATTCTTCTTATGAGAAATTCTTTAGATTGAGAATGACCAAGTACCATTCTGAAAACCTCCCTAGTTAAGAGTGAGTGTTGAAGAAAATGTAACTAGGTTCAGTATTTATACATGTAATTTTTCTTTGTACTTGTAAAGAAAAGAAATATTATTTTTGTAAATTATATGAATGAGTTTCTTGCTCATTCCATAGGTCTAGGAAAGTCAAAGAGTCAAAATCATGTTAAAGAGCTCTTCTTGAGCATATTTGTAATGTATATAAAGCTACCTAGTGTCTATATTAGCCCTCCAATACCAGCACAATCCTCTTGAAAAAGGCAACAAGCAAAACAAAGCAAAGTACTGTCATGTCGACGTGCAAATAAAAAAAAATTAATGTCAAGTCGGCTCAAACGAAGTGTCACAACGATCTACTATAATGTCGGCTTGATATGGAAGACATGATCACTATATATATATATGACTAAGGGTTACCATAGGAAGACAAGATGATTGAACTCCTCGATAAGTCTCGGTGAGTACAACAAAGTATAGCATCTCGGAATATGATGAATACTCTGTCTCGGCGAAGGAGGAAACATTGTATCGGCATTTTCTATCATCACAGTAATCTCAACTCAACACAAATCGCAGTCACTATAATCGCAGTCATGGTAATCTCAACACAACACAAATTGCAGTCACTGTAAGCCCCTGTAACATACTCTCGGCACACCTGTGATCTAAGATCTCAGCATATGCGTAATAAAGTAACATCAGATAACATCTCAGTAATAGTCTCGGGGTAGCTATGTGACATACTCTCGACATTTTGAACGCAGTTGTAATTGCAACACAGTCACAATGAATTTTAGTGATCTCATTGTAGCACACTCTCAATCTCGACATAATTATGATGATCTCAATAATCCTATAAGAACACTCAGTCTCGAGGAAGAGGATCATGATGATCTCACTGTATCTCGGTGTATACTTTGTCTCAGGAGCAGCATATGTATAATGATGAAACGCGGGAAGAAAAATCACCATCATAATCTCGAGAAACTTGAGATGAGGATATCCATGTCTCGACATACTCATAATCTTGATAGAAGTAATGAAGATCTCAGTAAAGGTGTGGCAACTATGATATCTTAGTGAAGGTACAGTAGTAGTGATGATCTCAGACGAAGAAGAGGATTGGTGTCTTGGTCTTGGAGTGGCTCAGGAAGTCAAGGGTCATGGTCTTGCTATTCTCCAATTGGAATCTCTATAAGAAGAATTTTGTGCGGGTTTACCTCTCCAAGAGGGAGAGGTTTTGGCCTTGGTAGAAAGCCAACTTTTTGTGTCCTTGTCTCTTGATTATGGAGTTGTTTGATGAATTAATGAAGACACACTAACATTAAAGAAATGCTAATAAGCTAAATGTTAAATACCTCACAAATAGTTATCAAGCTAAGAAGAATCTCATTAACTCCATGCCCTAGATTCTTCTACACCCCAGTGCTAAGAAGGAAAATCAGGGATTAAAAGCATCAAGACTCCTTCATAATAAGTTCAGATGAAGGGGGATTTCGATACAAATTGGCACATGGTCATAAGAGATCCACAGAACCCGAAGCCAAGGGAAGATTTAGCACCTAAGTGCTACGGACCATATCAAGGAGGCAAATATCGTAACTCCTATGTAAGTCGATTTTGGAAATGTTCCAATAGAGAGGGCTTCCGATGTAGACTGGAACTTGGTCACGACAGTACAAAAGAAACCAACGCAAAACCAAAGGTCCTAAGGACCCTTTCTCTCCCCTCAAAATTGGACACATGGTAGCAAGTATTTGGTCCCAAGAAGTGATAGGGTAAATTACGTCAGCATGACGTGGAGGGACAAAGACACGTGGCAAGCATTTTCGACGTTTTGGAGGGCCCAAAAGGACAAATCGGGGTGACACGTGTCACCACCAAGGAGGCGCCACCTAGAAATGACGACATCAAAATGACATCACTTCAGAGGTCTGCATATCGGAGGAAGAGGCCATCAGAACTCTTTCTATTTTCTTTTGCAAAAATTCCAATGAGAGGTGCTTCAATATCTACTAGCACTTGGTCACAAAGACCTCAAAGTACTAAGGGCACTAAGCTGGCTAGAGCACCCAAGTGCTAAGGAGGAATACCAGAGACTGAAAGTATTAGAACCCTTTCAGAAAGAGTTACGATGAAGAGGGCTTCCGATATAGGTAGCGCTTGGTAATGACCATCCATAAAACCAAAGGCGAAGCACAAATCACAAAGAGAGATAAGCCCCAACAAGAGCCCAAAAGCTTTTAACACCCAAGCATTGAGCTTGAGGTCATGGCAACCGATCCCATGGGATTGACAGGAAGAGGGCCAATAGAGAAGGAGCTTGAAGGTATCGAAACTTTGTGATTTCAGAAGACTAGTTCAAATAAAGTTACGAGGATGAAAGGCTTCGCTATCACAGTGCCTATGCATCGAACCTTTGGTCACATGCAGAGATTCCATGGTTGAGGAGCTTAAGCAAGAGGAGCTAAGGGCGACCAAAACTCTGTGTTATCGTAACGACCTTTTACAAGAAGTTACGAGATGTAGTCAAGTGGAGGGGTCAGTAGCTATGAGTATAGAGCATCATCAAGGCCACCACAGTTGATCGCTTCCAACTCCAGAAATTGGGCAATTCAAGCAGTTAAGGGAGAAAGTGACAGGTGTATCGGTCGGTAACTGCGGAGGAAAACTATGGTAGAGACGTGGCCTGATCAGAGGCAATCATAGGAAATGGCATGGAGATATTTTGCTATGACCATCATTCAATTTTCCCAATTTTAGTTATTCTGTAATTTCCACATTTTAAAGAATGAATCAAATTTGTTGTAATAATTTGGGAAGCAGACCCTCCGCGTGCCAAGACAGCTAGTCGATCAGACAGTTGGGGCATCCATGAGATATTTTGTAGCTAATTGTTTCAAGCTTCCCCTCTCCTTATAAATAAGGGGAAGAAACTCATTTTAAAGATTCCCAAATTTCGCATTCTAAAGGCCCTAATTCTGCTTTTTGCAAATTCTAAGCTCTGTTTGTAGAGAAAGCGCTACCAACTTTTGGTTCAATTTGTCTGTTCATGAGGTGCTCAGGCTTAGACAAATGTTAATTGTGATGCACTGGTGATTTGGACTCTATCTTCAAAGATTAATGAAGCGGTTTTGTTAATTCCAATAGGAGTAATGTGCAGTATGCTTTCCCCTTTGCATATTATTTCATGTAAGTTTTTTCTCCTCTGAAATTGTGTAATGAAGCCGTTGGTTTCACTCATTTATGGTTGTATATATGTTGCAAAGTAGCAAACAGTACATGTGTAAATGACAGATTTACTTGTGTTATTCTATAGCCTACAATACCTGTGTGAGCATAGATTTACTAATGCTATTTGGTGACAAAATGTGTCCACTAGAGCTAGAAACCTTAAATTGCACTCCACTATTTCTGTGTTTTCATCTCCTCACTTTTCCATACTTCTGTTGGAACTGTTGCTTAGGATTTTGTGTTTTATCCAGCCCTCTACATCGAATTCCTTCCTTTCTTTCCTCCTCCTCATTTCTACTACAACGACAATATTAAGCTGCATTTTGTTGTGTGTTGGCCACCAGGATCAAGACATTCCTCCTAGAGATGAGTCACATCTACCCATATGTATATATATCTGTGTGACTACTTGAGTCTACCTTGGTGAAGGGTTATTGAGCCAAGCTCTGAATTATCTTACTTCAAATTATGTGACATATGGAGTGTAGCAAAAAAACTTAGAGAATCCTCAAAAGCACTCCTCTAGGATGCCCTAGGCACTGACCCTTTCCTTCAACCCGGGGGTTGTCTTTACGAGGCTTCTACATCTTTTAAAGTATCTTGCAAAGGGAGATAGAAAAAGCTACAACAAGTTCCAAGGTATGGCTTTGATTTTGATTATGGTTTTGGTTTTATATACTGATGGTCTGCTCTTGATAGGTGATGAGCCTCTGATGATCTAGGTAAGAGGGAGATGGCTTCTGAAGCTCGAAATGATGTATCATGGCATGATGAATTGATTTTTGGAATTTGGGAAAGAAATTCTATATTGCAAAGCTATTGAAAAATACTTTTGAATAATGGAAATGCAAAGCCTTGGACACTCCGATTTGAAGTTCAAGATGTTGTTGAACTTGACATGGCATCCGAAAATTGATTGAAGCATTGATGCTTTGTTTTTGAACATCGTCCATATATATGATGTGCGTAGAACCTGAATGAGTTCATGATAGCTCTACTTCATTCACATTGAGTTGCTACCGAGCATCCTTTGAGATATCTACATAAGATGATCAATAGTATTCTTTATATGATATATAACTGCATGGACGTATCGCTGATATTTGAGATTATTGCTGATGAGAACATTTGGATGATGCTTTAGTATGAGATCTGCCATGATATCTTGGATGAGAGGTCCATAGCACGAACGAGGCTGAGTATGATGTTTCTAGCATGGCTAGCTGTGAGGCAGAAGCTCCTTAGAAATCCGTCTGATTAGGATTTGAATATGACATGGATACATTGCGATGATAGAAAATGCCATATATATAGTTGGGACTGAGATACTTTTATACATTGAGACAGTGCAGCTGTTCAAGGCAAGCTTAGGCTTGTGATTGACACCTCCTTGAGAGGGAAGATGATTATGGCATCCTTTTGTGATTTATATGATTATTTATTATCTAACATGATATTTGATTTGACGTTCTGTATGAACAAGAAACTGTTGCTATTGAGACAAGTAGATACCAGACTTGAGTTTGATGAGAGCAGCGTTGATCGAGGACACTGAGCCAACTCTTCCTCCCTATCAAAGCTCCCAGGGTGAGGAATATAGATAGAAGGCTCCTGGGGTTGAGGAAACTCTAGGCAATAGGGTATGCCCCGCTATCTGTTACCCATAGGGTTGAAGACGTTGCTCCCCTATCTTCACAGGGTCAGAGAATGTTGCTCCCTTGTCTGGTCTTTACAGAGTATACCCCAGTTGGCATCATACCCACAAGCAAGGCTTGTCGGGAATACCTATCCCTGTTTTGGCCAATGGGTTCAAAGTGTACTTGGGGTGTACAACCCAAGTCGATTACGATATAGGTGTTCTACCACATGACTATTCAGGGTCATTGATGGGAAGATCAGTAGGCAATAGGATGGGTTGAGATAACCCTATGCGGTTTCGGGTTGAGATTGAGCTCTCCAATGTGATCCTAGGGTTGAGATGTGCTCCCTTGCATGTTTGGATATCCTATCGCTCGATATGGGGTTGTAGATAGATGTATATCTCCCCCATGAGATTGAGCTCCCGATGTGGTTCCAAGTTGACATATGCTCCCTTGATGGTATGCTCTCCGATGATGATACAGATCATGGATTCAGCACCCCACCGATATCCCCTGGTAGTAGACCGATGGTAAAGTTTCTGAGTAATAGCCCGATGGGTAGAGGGTGGAAGATTGAGCTTCCCTCCAATGACAAATTCTTCTTCCTTTAGATTCGAGAATGTTCAGCATGTGAGAAGAAAAAAATCAAGAGATAAGCACGAATAAGCAAGAGATAGATTGAGATGTACATTGATGATTTGTGATGATGAGATACTTGAGATGGTCATGACATGACGACTACATGACAGAGATGTTCAGTGACGATACACTTGAATGGCATATTGATCAATGAACAGAGATCAATAGGTGGAAGTCTCCCTAGTTGAGAGGGAGTGTTAAAATTATGCAACTGTCGTCAAATTCCACTTTGGACAGGTCATATGATGAAGATAATAATTGCAATAGATTCCTCTTTTCAAGAGTAGAAAAATCGACCTAAAGATCACCTCATTTGGACAAGCAGAAGTTGGTTTTTGAATTTATGTTCCCACTCATGTATATTGGATTAAGTCGGCCATATGCATATGCACAATTGAACAGGTCGGCCTCAACATCAAGTGGACCCTCATGGATCCTCAAGCTCATTTGGACACGTTGATCAAGCCATCTTCTCTTCTCTTCTGTTGTCTTGGTTCGCATAGGTCTGACGGAGAATGTTCAGAGAAGGGTCTAAAACTACAGGGTTAAAGCTCGCATGGATCTAGGGTTTATGTTTCTCGGACACAAGCACGTAACTGAGTATTTTCAACCCCAGACGTATGCACGTAACTGAGTATTTTCGACCCCAAACGCGTGCACAGAGTGGTCAAGGGTGTGTCTGGGAAGTCTCAGGCACTTGCACATAAGCCTAAAGGGAGCGTCTAGGGCTTGTGAAGTAGATCAGCCAGTTTGATCCTAAGACGCATGCACGGAGTGGTCAAGGGAGCATCTGGGCAACCACAAATGCTCGCAAAGTAGCCTAAAGGGAGCGTCTAGGGGTTTGAGGCAGCTCTAGTGTATTTGTCCCCAGACGCACACATACAATTCACCAGGGAGCATCCAGGATTGCCATAGTCACTTGCACAGCTCCTCCATGCGTCCGAGACTAAAAGATGAAATTTTCGTATTCCGAAGACTCCGCTCAGTGACAACAGTGTTCAGCAGTTGACTATAGATAGTGACAATACATTACAGTCCTCAAAATCAAGGTTTTGAGCATAAGCATGATTAGGTTCATTTCATGGAAGTCATAGTTGTTTTACTAGTTAATTGCATAGTCGAAGTCATGGATCATTGTATTCTCTTTTGCTGAATCATTTAATGACAATCTAAGAAGAAGAAGAATTTGCAAGGGTTTTCTCCATAATCGGTTTTGCCCTGGTCTCAGACCAATCCTGGTGTCTCTATGTGTGCATGCTTTTCTTCTATTGTTCCTTTATGTTCCGCTGCATTGATGATAATGATATTATTCTTTCTCCATAGTTGCATATGCTGATGTATAATGATGTAAATCTGAATAATGTAATGATGATATCGAGTGAACTTAATGTGTTAATGAAGAAATGCAATTATCTAAGTAAAAAACAATATAGCCCTAAGAAAAAAATTAACAGTTCGAGCTAGTAAAACTAGGGTGTAGACGCATCCTTTTAGGAGTTGCAACTTTTTCATAAATTGAATGTTTTTCTAGAGTACTAGGAAGTTGGAGCTGAAAAATATTGTACTCATTAAATTATATTAGAAAAGCATGTGGCGGTTTTTCTCCTAGAAAGGTTTCCTCCTAAAATTTATTGTGTACTACTCTTGCGATGTGTTGATGATTTATGTTTCCTTTGATGTTAATGCTCAGAAATTTAATAATTAACTAATTGTAAATAAAACACTGATTCACCCCCCTCTCTGTGTTTCCAACATTATCATCGCTCGAATAGGCTGGCCCTTTAGCCTATATAGGTTGTTCTCTCTAACTACAATGACATGTCCCTCATCAAAGCTAGGTACCTTGGGACTAATTAGTACTTTCCCATCCTGCATTGCTACACAAAACTACTTCTTCTCCATCATAGAGTCTGAGAGCATACTCCACCTGAGTTTTGGCACTCATAGCATGTCCTTCACTTCTAGCTTACCTTCTAACCCAAGCAGGAGAACCATTGTTCCAACCCCCTTCATTGCATGTCTAGAATCAACTCCAAACTCTACATGCTATTCTAAGTCAAACTCGGTCAAGTGGGGAGATTTATGGATGTAAGAAAGTTATTTTAGATCTGTGATATATATGGAAAAGTGTGTTGAAGTAATTAGGTTCGATCTTTATAATTATCTTTGTACTTGTATCAATATGTATTTCATGTAAAATCAAAAAATATATATATATTATTTTCCAGTCAAAGCATGTTCTTCATGCTTCTAGGGTTTATTGAATCAAAAATAAAATTTGTCATGTGTCAAAGTCCCATTTGGACTAATTGTAAGAAAAATAAAAAATTTGTTTTGAGTAAAAAAGAGTCATTTTGTCACCACAAGACCAAGTTGACCGCTGCCTAGACAAGTCGGCCTCAAAGAGGCACATATTCGACCTCCTAGATAGTTATAAAAACTTCAACCTAATTTGATCACTCACACATCATCAATTTTTGTGCCAAGAAAGAGAGCAAAGAGGAGAGAGAAGAAGAATCGAAGGAAAGATAAAAATCGAATTTTTGCTTGTTTCATGTTCACACGTGCAAAGGTGTTGCGGCAACTCTGCGGATAAAAAGGTCGAAATTCTTGTTTCTTCTCGCACATGTGAAGGTGTTGGGGCAACTCTACGAAGTTGCAGGTCCAAATTGCAGATCCAAAATTCTCAAATTTGACGAGGTTTGACCATATTTTTTTTGTTGACTTTGAATTGGTTGGAGAAGATTTGAAGGAGGGCTGACTTGGTCATTGGTGGAGGTCTTGGTCCTAGTCTTTTGGGTCTTGGATATCTCACTTTGATCTGATTCTATAAGAAGAGAAGTTGTTTGGGTTTTCCCCCTTGTGGGGTTTTTCCCTAGCTTGGAGGCTACATCTTGTGTTCTTTCTCTTTTATGATCTTCATGTACTTTATGGTAATTGTTTGATGAAGAAGACATAATAAAAGTAATAAAAGCCAACATACACTTACAAGTAATTGTCAAGTAAGAGGAATCACCCTAACGTACTAGCATATTGATTTCTCAACAAAGTGTACCCTGAAGGCTGCAACTTTTTGACATTGAAGTATATTTGTTTGATATCTTTGTTCTTGAGTTTCCTAGCGACTCAGACTAAACTGAAGTGAATTATTTGTTGTTGGTCATTGCTGTAATTACATATTAAATCATCCCAAACGATGAAAGCTCTTAGGGATTAGATCCAAGAAATCTCTATTGAGTGGTGAGATTTCATATTTGAATTAATTTACCTAAATATGAAATTTCTACAATTAATAATACTAATTATACAATGGTAATGGCCATATGCCCATGATGGTAGTTGCTTGATTAATGGTGTTAGAAGCTAATAGTTTCACCTGCTTTACACTAGAGGTTTATTGTCATACTTTCCCTTTTAGGTTCTAACCACCCATTCTATGCTTCTATGATCGTCCATGTTGTTGAAACTTGATACTAACATGTTAAGATACTGGTCTTACTCCTACACATGCTAACTTATGAAACTTTTGAAATCCCATACTATTCAAGTGTGCATTAATTTATATGTATTTTCTTTATAAAAGATCAACTCTGAAATCTATAAATGCAAATTTAAACAAGACGTAAAATGGCTAATCATTGGGAACAAAAAGTGTTGCACACCTGAATGGCTCTTCCACCATCAAGGCACCCAACGGGAAGCATGTTAAAAGCTGTTGTAGTTAAGCCACACCTGCAATCACCAAGAAGGGGTTAAATATATGTGGATATAAACCTAATTTTAGATAAAAATAATGTACCAAAAAGACTGAAGAATACTCACCAGCCAGCAATGACAAGAGGGTGAATTAATACTGTGGTTGCATGCATCGCACTGCAAGCACAAATGACAGCAATTCAGAAAAAATATCATTCTGTTGGAAGGTCCTTTGACTCTAGAATGTGAATAAAACCATGTTTTAAAAATTGAGCACATCATTGCTAACTCCCCATTTCATTTTCATAGGTTTTGATGCATCACATTCAAAAAAATGCAAAGCAATATGAAGCACCACCAATATAGACTATGCTTAATGACATAAAACTGCAAATGAAAACGCAACGGCCAACAAAAAGCAACAAAAATTGTAAATTAGCATAACCAACTTGAGCTAGTGAAGTTGTTTAATTTAAATAAATAAGTTTTAACCTAATATGATCTATACACATGTACATCTAAGAATATATTTGAAATTATGATATATTCCTTCCTTATTTAGCAAAAGAAATTGAATATTCTGAACAAGTATTTTTTACCTCCAATGTTGCATAGATGCTTGTGTACAAAGATAGGTCAAGTACGTGTACAAAGTATCCAGTATAGATTCCAAATGCTAGGTCTGCCATGATACAAGTATAATAACACACACACGCATATAACAATCCATGTAGCCTAAGCCCATGGGGGGCAGCTCAATTGGCGATCACCATGTTATGAAGTATTGTGTGCATTGTGAACCATGAAATTCAAAGTTCAAATCTCTGTGGGTCAAACCAACCAAAAAAAAATACAACAGTCCATGTAGCCTTGTGGGTTAAATCAATCAGTTTGAATAGACTCATCTCTCTTTCAAGGTGGAGCTCAACATGAACCTCCAATTCTACTCCAACTAAGTTACGAGTCAAAATCATACTTGTTAAAACCAATAGGTTTAAACTGAGTACCAAATGGGCCGGTTTGGTACCTAACTCATACCAACTGACCCGCAAACCAGATTTTTCTACTGGGCCATTGGCTGAAGGTTGCTGACCAGCCGTCTTGACTAGTTAGCCAGCCAGTCAACAACCCTCAGCCAATGACCCTGAAGAAAAATCCGGATTAGGGACCACCTAGTACCAGTTAGGTAACAACTGGCCTGAATTGGGTAGCAACCACTAGTCGTATATGCAGCAAAAATATTTACAATACTTCAAAGACAAATACATCCATCATAGGACAGTAATTGTAATTGTATATTGAATAAAAAAAATTGATATAGGATGATACAAATGAGAATGAGGGTCCTCTATATATAGCCAGGTAAGTACCCTTTCACAAACGGTTATGCGCTTAGTAACATATATTTTAATTAATTGCTAAATAATTAATCATTAATCTTATTTGTTGTCTTTTACATTATTTGTGTTTATTTTTATATAATTTTAGTTTGTTACATTGCCTTCCCCTTCAAAAAGCTTTGTCCTCAAAGCTTACTGATGACGGATCAGATATCTTCTGTCGTTGGGAATATTTCTTGTTTTCTAAGCTTTCATCTTTGTTGATACAAGACAATATGATGCTCTAAGCGATAGACAAGATTGTCGTACTGAAAATGGATCAGACCATCCTAGATTAATCTTCTAAGAAATCTTCTGACCCTTGGAGATGTGTGGTGAATAGTTATCGTATGGCTGGATTGAGCTTACTACAGTATTCTTCGGAACATAAGTTTGTTTATGTTCTACATGATATAGATTTGTAAATTTATCAAGGCATCTACTCTTGTGATTTGGATGTAGATAAGGAATTTTTCTTGTTTGAACTTCCTTAAACGTTTTTATGGCAGTTTCCTGATTTCCATCAGGGAATGTTGTTATTGACTTGACAACTTAATCCTTATTTGGGGTGTCCTATGTTTGAACGACAACCTTTGAGTATGTTTTTACTTCAATAGGGTTTGGATTTGCCTGAACTACAAGATTAGTGGTATTGATGTTTGTTTCTTTAGTTTGGACTGCTACATCTGGAGATTTAAATGCTTACTTTGCGACAAGTTCTTTGAACCTATTTGTCAATGATTTCTTTTCGTCCTTAAGTTTTTTAATCTGTTTGAGCAGATTTTGATTATGATTTTTGAGACGTAAGCATTCCTCATTCTCTGAATCAACTTTATTTTGGCCTTCACGCTTCTCGTCTTTGAAACACTTGATTTGTTCTAATAACGTTTGGTTAAGGCTCTTCAAATGTAAATTTTCTTCTTCTTGTTCTAATAAACGCTCCTGAGTTCCTTCTTTAATGCTTTGGCTTTCTTGACTTGTTCGAGTAGTTTTTCTTGGTGATCTCTAAGGCGCGAAATTTCTTTGTCTTTGCTGCAGATGACTTCTTTAAGCTCTTTTTGCTTCTTTGATATAGTTTTTTCGTTATCTTGAAACAACAAATCTGAGATATCCTTAAAGTCTTCTAATAAAGATGTTATTGATTTTGATTTACTTGTTATGTCTCGAAATGTGACCATCTTCCCCTTATAAGGAAACGTTAAAACTTGTTTCTCTATGTTTAACATGTATGTACCCAAATCCTTAAACCAAGGTTGACCGAGTATGATGTCAATATCCATCTTTACAACATGAAATTAAGATGTGTACTCATAATGACTACTGTCACTTGTAAATCACTAATGTTATACCTAAGTTGCAGGAAACGTGCCCCTGGAGGTCGTTTCCCTCAAGAAACGATACGGAAACGAGTTTCCCCGTACCGTACGGCTTGGAAACTCGTTTCCGTACGTACGGGCGCGTTTCCCGAA
>APFE031496092.1:0-34393 GCA_000404065.3 Pinus taeda
GTCTATGCAGAACCTCCAAGCCAATTGGATAGGCCTCAAGCTAAGTCCACCCTTGCTTTTGGGATTGTTAGAGGGAGGCACAGAAGAGGAGGAGCATAAGCAGTGGGAAGAAGTGGAGAGGAAGGTCAGATTCCATGACAGTGTGGAGGACACTACTTTAGAAGCCTGGGATGTCAGAGTGGCCATTAAAGCAATGAAAGACAAGGAGCTGGACTAGTTGCTGATAGGATGAGCAACACTTTTAGCAGGGGGGTGATGATGAGCCCCAAA
Source organism: Pinus taeda (assembly GCA_000404065.3). Lineage (NCBI taxonomy): Eukaryota > Viridiplantae > Streptophyta > Pinopsida > Pinales > Pinaceae > Pinus > Pinus taeda. The sequence goes on from APFE031496092.1 coordinate 271, forward strand.
ATTGGTAACTTGTTGGGCTCATTTGGCCTGATTATCCTTGTTCAGTCTTTGTTCAAATCCCTCATTTTCTATAGTTTATGCATTATTTTCAGTATGTTTATGTCATTGGTACGAATAAGGGAAGTCACTTTTCCTAGGTGGTTAACACGTGCTTATTTCAAGTTTTTTGACACATATTGGAGCAAAGTCAAAACAATCATGAGCTATAAGGCAGCGAAGCCTGAGGTGAGGATTCGAACGGGGGTTGCCTATGGCATTAAATAACCCTTCCTTGGGATGTTCACCCCCAACTCCAAGCTCCAAAGACCACCAAACTGAATCTAGAAGGCAGCCAAGAAGCATTTAGAAGGGATTGATAAACTCACAGTTTGACAGCCGAGTTCCACAAATTGAGGAGGCCAGCTAGGTCCCTCCTGATGTATAAATTTTGAGGCCTCAGCCTTCATGAAAAGACTTTTGAAACTATTGTGTACTTTGCACCTCAGTGCTGTGAGTTCTATTTTGTTCTTTTGTAGCCATTTTTGGCATGACTTTTATGATTATTTTTGGATAATTAGAAGCAGTTTGGTTTCCTATCAAAAGTCTGTGTTTTTCATAGGAGCCATAGCTCTTAGGGTTGGGCCCAACCTGAGAGCCTAGGGCCTCCTTTCTGTGTTGTTACTTTTCCTTTACGTAGCACTGTTTTCCTTTATGCATTTGAACATATTTCTGTTATGTAGATTCCATTATGTTGCTGGAATAGATCATTGTTTATGAATGACATTGTTTTAGGTGCTTTGACATTGTTTTAGGTGCTTTGGTAGGATAATAACAGCAAAACCTCCAAGAAAAGGGACAACCACACTCCTGGTTTCACCTCATCCTTATTGCATTTGGGGCTGGAATTGAGGAAACAGTGCTGCCTCACAAAAACACTAGTTTGCTTGACTATGCAATCCTTAGTGTGCTTGTTTTTATTAGTAGAGATTAGTCATGGGTTTGGACACCTGAAATGTTTCTTTGCATAGATGATGTACAAGGTTTTCTTCCCAAATAAAGTTGTTGTTCATTTATGTTGTTGATGGTTAGACTAGACTAGTTCAAGAATTGATCATTTGAAAGCCTTTGTTGATTTGATCAAGGTACAACGTGCAGGGAATCTTCTCCATTCTTTCATCCACCCAAAGTATCCGCTGAGCCACCTGTTCTGTCTCTTAGCTAAGTTTCTCGTTCCCCATCTATCCTTTTTGTCCACGAAACCTTACCTCCTTACTCATCGTTGCCTTAGCCTTCTTCAAGCCAAGTCAGCCTTCCAAACCTCTTCACCGCTCCATCCACCAGTCCTCATGCCATTTTTAGACCCCTATCCTACCTCTAGATCCATCCATGCACCTTCCCTCACTCATCCATCTCCTAAAAACCAATTTCCAAACATCCTGTAGAAATTCTGAAACATCCCGTAGAATTTTCAAAACATCCTGTAGAACCCCTACAGACTTCCTGTAGAAGCTCACAAATGAGGCTTCCTGATAGCCAAACTTTGTGTAACTCTCTGGAATAGTGTTAGGGACTCCTTAGACCCTCTCTGCACCTTTCCAACCTTTTCCAAGCATTACTCTTCCTTGATCCACCCCTGCACAGTAAAGCACAGTTCAAGCATATGCATGTGAAAATTGACAACTTAATCAAAAGTACAGAAAGATTTCTTAGGACAAAGGTAGTTTAAACACATGTCTTTTACCTTAATAGAAGTAATGGCATCTCATTCAGTAGTTTGCACTCTCATTTTTGCATCAGTAGGACTAGCTGGTAGAATTAGGGTTTGCTAGGGTTTGCGTTTTCCTTCAGTTTGTCAATCTCTTTTCGCAAGTAGATTAGCTCCCTTTGAGTTAGATTTCATCCATCACTTAAAATCTTCTTCTAAAAGCCCATAGAAGTTGGCTAAAGCCCCTAGCAGACTTGTGCCAGCTAATCAAGTGACAGCTGCGGCAAGAGCTAGTACTTGTGCATACAGCATCGTCGCTTCCAAGTTTGTTACGAACAACCGGGTTGATAAAAGTAAAGAAGGGAGTCCCAGGAGTTGCAGCATTATTGCTGCAATACTGGAGCCCACTAAATAGACGAACATGTTTGGGCCAAACACAATTGAATCTACATATTATTGCTTGTCTTTCATATATAGTGCAGTGCTCATCTGTTTTTGATATTTCTATGCTTAATTCTGGGGTATGATTCAGTTGTTCCATAATGTATGGTCTTGCTTCCATGCCTGTTTTGTGGGTGTTGTATCAGCTGTACTTTTCCCTTGAAGAATGTTTTTGAAGGATATGTTCCCTGTTCCCCCCCCTGTTGTATTCCTACATTTTTTACTGTACTAAAACCACTTTCCTCACCCCTATAGGGATTTCTGTTATTGTCTACTGCACCCCCTCTTATTCTCAGACTGAGAATAATTGTTGACAAAGATGCGATTTTCTAATCCCTAAGGTACTTGGTGTCCTGTAATGCTCTACCCTCATGTAGAAAATTTTGTGGGCTAGTGGGGTATCCCAGTTGTAGGATAAGACTCTTCAGATGCTTCACCAAGTCATTCCCATTTACCCAAAGTAAATGTGTTTTTCCGGTAGGGGTTTTGACTAAAACTTGGAAACTGAGGGTACTTACCAGAGATTTAGATTTTTTCCAGGGATCTGCAACTTCTCTTCGCTACAAAGTATGCTTTGCATTCCCCACGTTATGGCTACTACTTCTTTTGGAGTGTCTGTCCCTCGTCCAACGCGCCACTTTTACCCAGGTTCAAATCAGGGTTGAGGTGGAGGACAACAAATTAGATCTCTCCTTGATGATCTTGTCATCATCATAGATCCAGTTCCTTGGACGATAGCCTCCATACTTAGTCCCTGATGATAGTGTTTGGATTTTGTTTTCACTGCTTCAGTTCTGATATCTTGATACATCTGCCCTCGGCTCTAGTGCCTTTGTCCTCCCCTACAGAAAAAATGCATGCAGTGTTTTGGTCTTGACGAATACAGTTGGGCTCACCTCGAGATCCGTCAAGGGCAGATCTACGTTAACTTTGCCCCGGCTGATAACCTAGCACCTGTCCTGTGCTACCCAAACCTTCCAAATGGCATCCTTTAAATCTTTGTCGGTTGTTTGATCTGACCAGAACATGTACCTGTTTCCCATTCCTAAGATCCCTTGTCCTGCTCTGGATGAATCACAATGGATCAGGAGGGGCGCATTCAGCCATGACCGGTGTAGTGGTCGATCTGCTGCAGGGGAAACAGATTCTAGTTTGCAGAGGAAACTGATGGTTTTTGGTCTGTGGGGGCCTCAGAATCCCTTCCCAGTTGCTCCTTTACTCCCCCTACCTCTGGTTTGGTGTGCGTTGGTGTTGCAGAGGATAGTTTCATAAACCCTAGCCATTGCTCCTCAGAATCATAAAAATCCTCATTATTTTTATTTTTATTTTTTAAGAGTATTTTTTAGGTTAGCAATAATATTTAAAAGACAAAAAATCTAGAAATTCAAACTTTATAATGTCTCACTTAATACCATATTTTAAATTTCGAAGAAATTATTTAAATATTTTTTATAATTTCTCAAACATATGGCCTACACATTATTACAATGAGGTTTGCACATGTTCTTATTAACAAAGGAAGTTATCAATATACTATACATATTGCTTGCCTCATAAATTGGAAACATTAAGTTTAGGTGTAAGAAAATAGGAAAGATAGATACTTTACTATGGTGTCAATACACTATTGGAGATACTTTCTCAATTCACTTTTTATGGCTTGCCATTATACATATGCATATAGTAAAGGGTGCGTTGACATGGTAATGATGCCCCCAAAATGACAATGAGGCCATCAAGAACATTCATGCATTCTTGGTTGTCAAGCTTGGTAAGCCCTCAAACCCCCAACTAGGACACCAACTAGGGCACTAGAGAGGTATGGCTTGAGAACACATGTTCTTGGTATGACATATTGCTTTTACATCACGACCCCTTTTTCCTCATTTTAAACTTCACAATGCATTTTTGGAATCCCATTGAGCCAAAAATTTCCTCCTTGGTCTACATTGAGTCCCAAGTCACTGAATTTGGTCTTCTTTGGATTCTAGTTAAGCATTTTAATCGAATTTTTGTTTTGTTTTGTTTTGAAAATATGTTTTAAAATTGAAAGAAAAAAAGAAATGATTCCCTAAACACAAACACCTTATTGAAATTGAGGAGACTCGGTTACCATAAAGCATAATGAGAACAAAATCCCACCATCACAAAACCCCAACTAGAACAACCAAATCCTAACCTAGAACAAATAAATCTCAATGTTGAAATTGATTCATTCTCGTCTACTTTGATGGAACCCATAAATAATCTCCAAAACACTAGAGATCTCTCATGATTGAATCTAACAAGTTTGATAAATTCAATTGCATAATCAATTTCTTATGCTCGAGGCCAATTACCTAATATTTCCAATTAAAAGGCTAAGATGTATGAATACTGTAGAATGGATCTAAATAGAGATCAAATTAGAGACTTTAACATTACCAAACAAGATTTTCTATCTTTTTTTCCTTGACTCAAGAAACAACTAATAGATATTGGTCAACAATAAACACAGTTGTATGGACTGGTGCACCTAATAACCATTTCAAGAGAACTGGATGGATATGTGACTCATGTTTTTTAATAAACCTCCTTGTAATAATAGGTAGGTACCTCTATGTTTCTTAAGGAAATTATGGGAAGAGTTAAGGCTCAAACTCCATGCCAACTACTTTGACGTGGGAAAATTCCAGGGGGTGGATTGCGGGTGTATGAAATATAGAGAGAATGCTAGGTATAACCTAACACTAGGTCTTTGTCAACCTAGATGAAGGCTTGATCCCCATCCCCAAAATAATCCAGCAGTGGATAGCATTATTGAAACCAGATTGTTATAGCTACCTTGAATCACACCTTGGTGCAACATGGCACCTTTGTAGCATCATTGTAGTAGGAGCAACCAACATGTAATGTTTTGGAAGGGGTTGGACATTTAGATTTTGTAGCATGGCTTGGCCAAGAGGGGCCACATGGAGACTCATGCGAGCCTCATAGATGTACTAGCTATGGACAAACTTGTTACGGATTGATGGGGGTTGGAAGAGAACAAAGGTTTATGGAGGAGGTTATACTTAGCATATACACACACACATAACCTATTGTATTAACAGTGCTAATCTAAACGAATTCTATTGTGGAGATATAGAAAACAAGGGATGGGATTACTTTAGTAAGTAATCAAGAAGAAGGTATTTCAGATCTAATTGACCTTAATGCACTTTGAGGAGCATATAAAATTGACCAAGCTCAAGCTGCAGTACGAGAGCCAATTCAAGCTCCAACTTCCCATGACCAGAGTTCTAGATTCCCTTTTCTAGGTTCCATATCCAATAGCATACCTAGTTCTAGGTCAAGTTTACCCATCGACATCCTCCATTGGAGTATATATATATGCATGCTAGGTATAACTCAACGTTAGGTCTTTGTCAACCTGATGAAATCTTGACCCCCTTGCCCAACATAATCCAGTAGTGGATAACATTATTATAAATAGATTGTTATAGCTACCTTGAATCATACCTTGGTGCAACATGGCACCTTCATAGCATCATTGTTGTAGGAGTAACCAACAAGTAATATTTTGGAAGGAGTTGGACAATTAGGTTTTGTAGCATAGTTAGACCAAGAGAGACCACATGGAGGCTCACGTGAGCCTCACAGATGTACTAGCTATGGACAAAATTTCTATGTATTGATGGAAGTTGGTAGAGAACAAAGTTTATGGAAGAGGTTATTATCTTAACCATATGTGTGTGTGTGTGTGTGTGTGTGTGTGTGTGTGTGTGTGTGTTGTTTGCAATTTGCAACATTCTGATAACATTCCCCCCACCCCCAATAGATGCATAAGTGTTAGCTTATGTCAGTAATGTTGTAGTGGAAGTTTATTATTCATTTAGTGTACTGCATACTCATTTATGGTGACTTAAAATAATCTATCCTTACAAACTTTTAAATATGTTTCCAGTCCATATTATAAATTCTTTTACTTTGGGTATAATTGTGGTGTTCATTGTTTTTACTAGATTGCAATGACACTAGATGAGGATCTAAGTCAAGATGACTGGATCAGGTAAAGGATTTTAGGATAGGTATAGTAGCTCGAAAGGTTTTTATTGAATTTGTTGGTTTTTTGCAGGATCAGATGGAGCTGGGCAGTTTAGGTCTGGGAAATTAAGTCAGAAATGCAGGGTATTTTATGGGGCAAGATAGGCATAGGCTTTAGCACTTCAGGCTTAATGGTGTGAGGTGTTTATGACTGATGAGGAGCTGAGGAGGGCATGTGACAATCATGGATCCTTCTCAAATAGTAGAAAACATGAAATATTGAATGATTTCCCAAGGTAGAGCATTGTTACAATGGATTCTACCTATAAAACTTGATAACATTCAATAAGAAGCAATGAAATGGTTGATGGCATACATAGAACATATAAACAAATGACTACAAAAGAAGAAACTGTGCTAAAAATCCATACCATAGGGATCCCATAAAAATTGTTGCAAGTCCTATTAATCTCCTTGCCAAATTACTTGCAATGATGTACAATCAAGCTCTGAGCATCCAAGTGAGTATAACCTCAACAAATGTCTAATAAAATACATAATATAGGCATCAAAACCACTCATCCTAGCCTCAGGGGTCGAATCCATGAGAGGAGGAGCAGTTGCACAACAAGCTGAACTAAAAGATAAAGACTAGGGAGGTCAAACTGACTCATCCCTAAGGTGAAGGAAGTTGATTCATTACATGCCACCTTGGCCATTTACCTGATGTATCTATCCTAGATAACCAAAATATACATTAATTACAGCATGATTTTACATTATATCAGTAAAAATATCAAAATCCCAAATATGAAAGCAAATTCTGGAAGAAACAGTGAAAAATTGAGTAATCTGTTAAGTGCACAACACCAGTGTCAAACACACAGTGCCAATGTCAAATTTGGAGCGCCAACTTCCAGTTGAATTTTGACTACCTTTATAACCTCCAAATATGGCTCATGATAGCTCATTGGAAATATTGTCCTATCTACTTCCCAAATCTGCCCTTAGTTTCCAATTTGACCTTCATTTGCCACTCCAAAATTGCAATCTCCCAAGACTGCTCAAACGCACAACGCTAGGCTCCAAAAACAAGCAGAAACATGAAAATTTGGTGGTTTTTTTGTCTTTTCACCTAGAAAAACTGACTTTCTCACCTGTAAACATGGTTTTTATGAATGTACATGGCCTTCTGAATCTAATGTTGGTGGCCATTTCTCCAAAAAGTGCCCTAAAAAAAGTCCACAGTGCCCTAGGCACTGTGCATTTGGCTGGTGGACTAATAGAAAATTTGCCTAAAAATAACAGGCACAACTATAAAATCAAAATTGAGTCAAGGAGCCTCAAAAATGGTTATGATGGCTGATGCTAAAGGTGACTAAGCCTACAGTGAAGCCTCCACTAGTAGGTCAATCTTGTCCTTCTCTTTTCGGTGAGCTAGAGTTTCAATTCTTGCTTGAACCCCTTTGAGTTTGGCTCTAGCAATCTTGTATCTCATGGCATATTGTTTGGATATCCTCCTTTGCACCTCCACAACTCTAGTGGCTTTGGCTAACAAGCCCTCTAGGTGAGTATTAACCCTCTCAAACCAATATTCTCGGTTCTCATTTATCATCTGGTCAAGTTGTTCATTCAAGGTAAGCTGATTTGCAAGTTGGGCATCTTTTTCCTTCTCAAGCTCCAAATCTCTCTTTAGGCCTCTATTCCTAGGCCTTCTCCTGGGCATATCTTCCTCCATGGGCTCACCATATTCACCATAATCTTTCTCAAACTGCACCTTAGCCTTTTCTGCCTCTCTTTTGGCCTTGATGAGCTGAACTACCATAAGCTCATGCTTAGTCTCCAACTACTTGCTTTCCTATTTGTAATAAGAGATGATACATTTGGCTCTTTGTAGGTTCTCCTATAACTCACCTATCAGTGCCTATTTCTCTTTGATGAGAATTCTAGTATTTGTCTGTTCACCCTCCTCATCTAAGTCCACTAGGTTAAAATCTTGATCAGTTTCATGGAGGTGTTCTTTCTGCTGTTGCATCTCTGTTTCAACCATTTTTCCTTCCCTTTGTGTACCTAATTTGCTCATGATGAAGGCAAGGCCCCTCCCACAATATGTGGGGCAAACACTTGCCTATTTCCCCTCTAATAAGTATGCACCATGGTACCTGAACTAGTCCTTCCAGACTTGCTGCTTTGACCCTGATTACCTTGATTTTCTTTGCAATTGTCTTGTTTCCTGTCAAGTGAAGGAATAAGCGCATGTGAACGTGATAATGGAGGTGAGGGTGGATGTAATGATGATGGCATGTTTTGAACATTCTGAGTGGAAGCATGAGTGAAAATGGTGTTGGCAATGAATGTACTCCATGTAATGTTAAGTTCTTTAAGGTGATAGCATGATGAAATAGGCTTTTCATTTGATCTTTGGGTTCTCTATTTTGGGCAATGTAAAACATTTTCTCAACACTCCTGAAAAGATAATAGGGTATATTAAGCATTTTGATCCTAGTGAAATGCATGAGAAATCTGATGTGATAGGAATAGACCCTAGAAAATATTCCCTCACATGAAAAATATTTCATTATGATCTTCATAATCAGTGCATATCTATCAAGAAGGTAGGAGAAAGGAAAATATCCCTTTCTTTCATGTCTGTATCTTGGTTTGATGTATGGCTCATAGAAATGTGCTTCAATTTCTCCCTATTTGAACCATTTTTCCCGAGCTTCTAGAATACTGGTGGCAGTTGATATGGTGGCAGTAGACAATGTGAAGGTTATGTCTGCAAGAGCGACCTGATTGTCTTGAAGCCCAGTGATGAAAAGTCTGGTCAAATTAGGGTGGTAGTGGACTACATGGACCTATTCACAAAACTAAAAACACCCTAACCATTTGAAGGATGTGACTGTCATGGGAGAGGCTAGAAGCTCTTTGAGGTCTGTGGGCTCAAATCTGTGAAAATTGCCTCCTTTATGTGGTCTTCTCTGCTCAATGTTTCCCTTTCTGTTTGATCCTTCTTCCTCACTCTGTGGTCTGTATTCCTCCTCAGCCATGGTGTTTTGAAATGAAACCCTGGGTAGATGATATGGGAATAGAAGAGTGTGGGGAGGAAAGAAAAAGGAAAGGGTAGATGGGAGTAAATGAGGATTTGATGGGGTAGGGCTAGAAACTTGTGAGGGAGAATGTAGGGTGTAGACTAGGTGTTTTTTGGGGGAAATGAGGAATTTTCTTGTGAAAACTAGGGTTTAGGATAAAGTCTAGAGTTTGAAATGAAAAACTAAGACCATATGATTTTCATTGTTTAAACATGAGGGAAATAAGCTTAATGAGAGGGGAATGGCAACACTTACTTGATTTAGGGCTTAGGAGATATTTTGAAAGCTTGAATACTAAAAGAGTGCAAAACTCAAGTGCACAACGCATGAAGGAAACACGCAGCACCTTAAGGGAACACCCAACGCCTGAAGAGAACGCGCAACACCTACTCTATTTTCACCAATTTTGCCCTGAAATTGCCCCAAACGCTGCTCTAGTTTGCTCAATGCATGGTAGGAGGTAAATAAACATAAAATGAGGGCAAGAATATATTTAAATGCCCTTGAATTTAATCTTAACTCCTCAAATCCCTTTTTCTAATGCTTTTTTGCCTTTTTCAGTTTCACCTTTTAAACTCTGTTTTGATGCTTTTTCTTCTTTGTGTTTTTGTAGGTGGACAAATGCTCAACTTAACTTGATTTTTGCAGTGTTTGTGTGTCTTACAATAGGGATAATTCTTTTGATGCAGCTGAGGTCCATTATTAGATATAGAAACTTAAAATTACATAAGAAATACAATATATTCAAAATACTCTGTTGTGAAAATTACATTAGGTTCCAAAAATAAAATTTGAGTAGCTATGACTTTCAAGCCATCATGGTTGATTAATTGATCATCCTCATATCCTTTCTGACTTTTATTGGCATTTGAAAATCATTTTCTTGACCTTGGTAATGAAAGCCTAGCCCTAATGAAATCAAACCCTAGGATCTAATGAAATGGACTGCAGATTATTTATGAACCATGACTGAAGACAATATGAAGGGGGATCAACAAGTATAATCTATGAGGGAGGAGCTGAAGAGAAAACAACCATCGGTGGATCCATATATCATTACCTAATGGAGTGATGAAAAAATTACAATATGGGACTCCTATTATGAAAATGAAAAAGAGCAAATTTTGATCCCTGATGGAAGTATGAAAACACTGACACTAACATTGGCTCCAATGGGGATGGTAGCTTCTTGGAAGTGCCAAGAACACCATAGACCTAGTAGCCTTATCCATTGGGCAATACGGTCAACAACTAAAAACTAACTCACTGCAAACTGAGACTGACTCATGGATTTAACTATAAACCAAATCAAAACAACCACACCCTACACATACCATTCAAGCTTTATAGCCTTCACTTCGGGCCCCAAGCTTCAATGATTGTGTACTTAAATCTTGCAAGGAAAATGAGAATGGTATATACAATGAAAGTGACATAATTTCGGAGAACCACCTCAAAAGTAGTAGTGCTTCAGGAGCCTACCATTCACTGGCCCTCTTGAACAATCTTGACTGTCCATCTCCTTGAGCAAAAAAGAATTATGTCCTCTGTATGCTGAAATTTTATATGGTCCTTTCCATAGATTTTCAAACTTACCATGCTTTCCTTTGTCCTCATTTTTTGCATCCCACCACAGCACTACATCCTCTAGCTGAAACTTTTCTGCTTTGGTTTTACGGTCATAAATCTTCTTTATCTTTTCTTGCAACCAGAAAGTGTTTTGAGAGACTTCTTCCCTTGTTTGCTAAAGGTGAATCATTTGATTAATCCTTCACTAAATGTCATCCCCTTCACTGCCAGCTTCCTGTAGTAATCTCATGACCGAGACTACAAGTGACATAGGAAATACTGTATCAGTACCATAAAACAACTCAAATGGTGACATATCTATGGATTTCTTGTTGCTCACTATGTCGGCCCACAAAGAATTAACAAGCTTCCATGCCAATTATTCTTATTTTATTCCAACATTTTCTTGATTATATTCACCAAGGACTTATTTGATGACTCGGCCAATCCGTTGCCCTAAGGGTAGTATGTTGCGGAATGACCCAATGTAATATTGTACTTATTGCACAACTCCACCATCTTTTTGGATTTAAATTTCATTGCATTATCTGTTATGATCTTGTGAGGGAAACCAAAATGAGACAAGATATTAGATTCTAAAAATTGAATAATTACCGTATCTATCGTCTGCCTTGTCAGAATGGCCTCAATCCATTTGGTGAAGTAATCAGTAGCTGTCAAGATCCATCGATGTTGTGCTGATGATTTAGGATGGATTTCCCCTATGAAATCAAGTCCCCACTACTGGAAGGGTGCATTTACTTCAATTTGTTTCAAAGGAAGAGGAAGAAGCTTCCTTTTTCCTTTAAAAACTTGGCATTCATGGAAACTCATCACTGTTTTACACAAATCTGAAAATAAAGTCGGCCAATAATACTGTGTTCACAACACTTTGTTAGTTTTTGTTTTCCAAAACAAATGACTGCCATAATCACCTTTATGAAAATCATGCATCACTTGTTGAGATTCGTCTTCAACCAAACAATTAAGTAGAACTGCTCCCAGATCTTTCTAATAAAGAGTATTATTTAGAATGCATAATTTTGTAGATTTAAGTTTTAGTGATCTACCTTTGCTTCTAGACATTCCTGGAGGTGGCGAAAGATGCTTAAGAACATAAACTATATCATCATACCACAATGATTGAAGAAACATTTCTGAAACTTGAATGAGTGAGCCATCATCCTCATCCTCTGACATTGCTGCTATGAGATTTATGTCTAGAGCATGCAAATTTGATTCTGCCATCAGTTTTGCTAAGCCTTGTCCCTTGATTAGTTTAGTGGGTTTAATCTCCAGATCATATTCCAACATTGTTGCTATCCGCTTACCTCTTCTTCCCTCCGGATCAATTTGCATCAAAACATCTTTCACCGTTGCATTAGGAACATATGCTATGGTATGTGAATGCAAAATGTACACTCTGAAATCCTTCAATGATTTTATGAGAGCCAGTGCTTGTTTCTTAATGATATTATACCACAAGGTAACATCTTGAATAGTCCTACTGAAAAAAGAAATGGGTTGTTCAATCTGATCTCTCTTTTGCATCAATACCGCAGCCATGGTATGCTCGGATGCAAATGAAAATATAATGAAATCTTGAGTGTAATCAGGACTAATTATGATTGGAGTTGTGGTCAAAGAAAACTTTACCAAATTGAATGATTTCATGGCATCCTCGGTCCATTTTATAGTTTTGTCCATTTTCAACATATTAGTCATTTCTCATAAATGTTCCGCCAAATTGGGTACAAATCTGCATAAGAAGTTCATCTTACCATTGAATGCCTGAACCTCATTTTTGTTGTATGGAAAATCTATATGCTGAATTGCTTCCACTCTTGAAGGATCAATGTGGATACCATCTTTAGAAATGATATGACCAAGGAGCTTACCCTCATCCATGGCAAAAAGACTTTTCTTGGGGTTGAGAGAAATCCCAAACTTTCTACATCATTGAAAGACAATCCTTAAGTGGTGCAAGTGTTCATCATCAGAACCAAAGAATACCGTCAAATCATCTAAATAAGCAACTATGAAAACATCCTTCTCATTAGCAAAAGCAATGTCCATCACTCGCTGAAAAGTGGCTCCAACATTCTTCAATCCGAATGGCATTTTGGCGTACTGAAAAGTTCCCCAAGGTGTTGTGAAGGCAGTTTTGTCTTGGTCTTTTTCATGCACCAAGATCTGATTGTAGACCGAGTAACCATTGAGTAGTGACATTCACGATGCTCCAACTACTCTTTGCAGAATATGATCCATCTTTGGAAGTGGATAGTTATCCTTTAAGGATACTTTTTTGAGGTTTCAGAAATCTATGCACAACCTTATTTCTCAAATCTTCTTTCGTACCAGGACTAAATTCAAAATCCAATTAGAAAATCTGATTGGAACAATGATGCCAGCTTTAAACAATCCATTTACCTCTTTTTCGATGGATTGCAACAGCTTTGTATTGATCCTTCTCAACTTTTGTCTGAAAGGCTTTTGATTCGACTTAATAGGAATAGTATGTTGAATTATATCTTTGCCATACACCTTCAAATCTGAATAATCCCATGCAAACACATCCGAAAATTTAGAAAGTAATTTAACATACTGGGCCTTTAACTCGGGAGACAATGTTTTTGATAGCTTTACAAGCTTGGGCTTGTCAGCTGTTCCAAGATTGACATCTTCAACTCCTTTTTCAGTAGGGACCAAGCTCGGCTTTCTTGCAACATCATCTTGATCAAAAAGCTCCTCTAGAGGTATGAGACCTATAGGAATAATGTTATCCTTCAGCTGTAATAACTCCATCTGATTCACCTCAATCTCTTGTTCATCGGTATCACAATCATCATCAATGGAAGCATCCTTGAACTTTCCTTCATTCTACAAAAAGGCATTGATTTCATTATCATCCCAAAACACTTGCCAATACCTTAAATTATCCGGAACAGTAGGTCGGTGTTTGACATGAATTTCAAACTTATTACTAGAGTTCATTGGGATCTTCAAATTGCTTGCAGTAGTGGCAAGTGAATCTGCAATAATATTTTGAGTCTGGGGTACTGTCATCAAGTTATATTCAAGAAACATTCTCAAAATATCTAGAACTGCATTTCTATAGGCTCTTATCCACGGATCCTTTACCTATTTGATCACGAGCTTTGAATCACCATAGACAAAAATCCTTTTTGCATTCAATTTCTTCAAAATTTTAAGACCTGTGATCAAAGCCTCATACTCCACTTCATTGTTAGAGCAATCAAAAGCCAACTTGTAAGAACATATGCTAACATTACTTGGGACATTGGTCGACTAAAAAGCAGGGAAACAAATCTAAATTCCTATACCGGCACTGTCCTTACCTACGACACCATCAAAATACCTGCTCCAAAGGCCTGCTTCATCTTCTAAATGTTGAAATTCTGCTTCCTTCTCTATCTTACCTTGATTGATCACTTCATTTTTTTTCTCTTCACTAACCTTTTGCTACTAGTATTTGGACTGCTCAAAAGAACTTGCTATTTTTTCTTTTTCTTGATTAAGGACTTCCCTAAAATTCTCTAAAATTTCTAGCACACTATCTACTTCTACAATCTGAATATTTACATCATTAATAAGCTATCAGAATACAAAACAAATGATTCTAAGTTTGTATGTACAACGTTTATTGGATGATTGAGTGGCTTCTCTTTGCTGGTGATCATGTACTTCATTTTCTTCTCCCTATATAACCTTCTCAATTGGCTGAAAATGGGAATGGTAGCATAAGAGAAGTCAAGTTGTAAAGTGCCCTTAAGTTTAGCACTCCATGATCTAGACAAGCGCATACCAAGTCACGGTGGAATATCAACAATAACCACATCCATCAAAACATTTTTGGTTGGGATCTGATATAAAGACACTACTAAATATTTGATAAGACCAATGCAACAAACTCTACCGAAGTCAAAGGAGTACAATTCACGGTATTTCCTAGTAATATCCAAGCCCAACTTCTCTGTAATGGCTTTAGGCATCAAATTATGAAAAGCTCCAGAATCAAACATGACATTATGGAGAATGTACTAATGCAATCTAAGACTCATATAAAAGGGAGGGACTTCACTATCTTCAGACTGACCTTCTATGGCGGAGCCAAAAATGAGTTCAGGATGATCATCTTCGACATTTACCATATGTGACAAAGGGTCTATTTGCAAAATTCTGGACACCTGGTGTTTATAACTGTTATTCTTTACCAGCTCAGTCAAGGGAATGGACACTTTTAATTTAGCAATTTCATTTTCTAAATTAAAGGATAAAAATGTTTCTACATCTTTGATGGGAAGGTCCTTCTTATCTACTTCCTCTTTCGCTGCACTTTGCTAATTATTCTTCTCGTTTGTAATGTTATTTGTTGATGGTACTTTGCTGGAACCCAGATCAGCAGGCTCTTTCCCTTTCTTTTGAAGGTTTGAGGAGTCATTCTTTGATTGTAGCTCTTTTCTTTTCTGAATGGAATTGAGTGGCACATCTCTACTCCTCAAAGAATACTGCTTCTGTTGTGTTGTCAAATCATTCATATAACCTCACTCATAATCATCGGATTCATCCTCCAAAACTACATCATTTTCCAATATGTAATCTTCATCCCTTTGGGTGTCTGGAACCTCTGCATATTCTTCATCTTGTGTCAGAAAAATGGGCATACGATCGGTAGTGAAAATATGATTTGTTTCAACTACCGGATCATCGTCTTCCTCTTCTTCCATTCCCTAAACATAATTTTGTTGCAAAGGAGTTTTGATCTACTGCTATTGTGCTTGTTGGTCTGGCGCCTTTTGTTCCCTCTGCTTAATCTGGAATTGGGGATGCTGTTGTCCTCTAAAATTTGGATTCTTGATTTGTGGTTCAGATATATCTAAAATGGTCAGTCGGTCAACCATCTTCTCCATTGTTTGAATCAAGGTATCCATCTTAGCATCTAAAGAAGATGCTTCCTCTTTTATAGTCACACTCTTTTCAAACCTCGTTCTTGCTCTTTTGGCCAGTATATTTGCTTCTACACTTACCGTGTTCTTCTGCATATCTTCAAGTGTGGTAGGATCTCTTTCTCGTAACTGATATGCCATATCAGCATCGAAACTGTCTAGAAACTTGAGCAAGGCTAACCCCTCTAGTGGTTTAATGTTGGCCACACTAGCATTATATACTGCATTAAACCTCACATAATAATCTTTCACACTTTCACCAACATTCCTTTTGATATTTTCATACTCGGACAAAATTTGGAGTGGGTTCTTCCTTACCTCCCAACGGTCCAGGAATTGTCTATGCAGAACTGGCAAAGTGTTGATAGAGGCAACTGGTAAAGCTCTGAACCATTTTCGAACTTCACCTCCAAAGATCTGCACAAATAATCTCATAGCCAAATTTTCTACCTCTACCTCATGAAGGTCAAAGAATTCATTCATTCTATCAACATGTTGTTGAGTTGTAATGCTTTGAGTGGCATCAAAAAGAGGTATTTTACTTTGGTAATCAACGGGCATATCATCAAGATTTTGAGGTAAAACAAGGGGTGCATACCAGGCATCCATGACTTGAGGTGGATTTGAAACAACGGTTGGACCACTAGGGTTTAATGGAGTGGTTGATGGAGAAGTAGGGGTGGTAGGTGTTTGATAGCATATGATAGGTTGAAGGGGAAGGGTGGGTTTAAACTGCAGTTGGGAATGAACTTAAGAGTTTGATGGGAATAATGATAAACTGAGGGTAGTGGATGCCGATTCAGAAAGTTTAGGGATATTAGCAGTAGTGATGGACGATTGAGGGGAATTTAAGATATACTCGTCAATTGATCTATTTTCCTTTTGAATTTCGAGATCTACAACAAATTCCGGGTCTAGAACTATATCGTCAAGTGTTGTTTCAGATTCGGTCCTAAATAGAGAAAGGTCAAACGACAAATAAAAAGAGAGATCTTCTAAGAACAACCATTCAACTGGGAAAGAATCTACTTTTATCGAAGGGGTCAAGATGACTAAAATTTCTTGTCTTTTAAGTTTTCTTGAAATCAAGTTAGGGTTATCCACTACTAGGGCAGGATTGGGATTAGGATTGGCCCTAGTGTACTTTCTCAAAGCCAGTGTGCTCAAATTTCGAAGTTTTTGTATTGTTGTACAACTTTCTCTTTCAGCGTAGAAAATTCTAAAACTCATCATCCAAAGTTCAAGAATTTATATGAAATATATTACCAAGGTGATTAGTCTTTCATTTCCCAGTATGGTCGCCACTATGTTAGCATCTAGATTGACCTCAGGCTGAAGGGAGGCAATGCCAGGGTAACCACAAACCAAGCTCAGCCTAGTAGCTAGCCCTACTACGATAGGAGAGGGCTCTCTCCATAAGGATCTCAGTCAAGATGACTTGGTCAGGTAAAGGATTTTAGGCTAGGTATAGTAGCTCGAAAGGTTTTGATTGGATTTGTTGGTGTTTTGCTAGATCAGATGGATATGGGTAGTTTAGGTTTGGGAAATTAGGTCAGAAATGTAGGGTGTTCTATGGGGCAAGATAGGCATAGGCTTTAGCACTTCAGGCTTAATGGTGTGAGGTGTTTAAGACTGATGAGGAGCTGAGGAGGGCATGTGACAATCATGGATCCTTCTCAAATAGTAGAAAACATGAAATATTGAATGATTTCCCAAGGTAGAGCATTGTTACAATGGATTCTACCTATCAAACTTGATAAAATTCAATAAGAATCAATGAAATGGATGATGGAATACATAAAACATGTAAATAAATGATTACAAAAGAAGAAACTGTGCTAAAATTCCATACCACAGGGATCCCATAAAAATAGTTGCAAATCCTATTAATCTCCTTGCCAAACTTCTTATAATGATGTACAATCAAGCTCTGAGCATCCAAGTGAGTCCAACCTCAACAAATGTCTAAGAAAATACATAATATAGGCATCAAAACCACTCATCCTAACCTCAGGGTTCGAATCCATGAGAGTAGGAGCAGTTGCACAGCAAACTAAACTAAAAGCTAAAGACTAGGGAGGTCAAACTGACTCATCCCTAAGGTGAAGGAAATTGATTCATTACATGCCACCTTGGCCATTTGCTTGATGTATTTGTCCTAAATAACCAAAATATACATTAATTACAACATCATTTTACATTACATCAGTAAAAAGATTAAAATCCCAAAGACGAAAGCAAATTCTGGAAGAAACAGTGAAAATTTGAGTAATGTGTCATGTGCGTAGCACCAATGTCAAACACACAGTGCCAACTTCCAGCTGAATTTTGACTGCCAACCTAACCTCCAAATCTGGCTCATGATAGCTCATTGGGAATATTCTCCTGTCTACTTTCCAAATCTTCCCTTAGTTTCCAATTTGACCTTCATTTTCCCCTCCAAAATTGCAATCTCCCAAGACTGCTCAAACGTGCATCGCCAGGCTCTAAAAACAGGCAGAAACATGAATGTTTGGTGGTTTTTTGGTCTTTTCGCCTAGCAAAACTGACTTTCTCACTTGGAAACATGGTTTTTCTGAATGTACACGGCCTTCCGAATCCAATGGTGGTGGCCATTTCTCCAAAAAGTGCCCCAAAAAAGTGCACAACACCTAGTGGACTGATAGAAAATCTGCCTAAAAATAACAGGCACAGCTATAAAATAAAAACTAATTCAAGGACCATCAAAAATGGTTATGATGGCTGATGCTAAGGGTGACTAAGCCTGCATTGAAGCCTCCACCAGTAGGTCAAGCTTGTCCTTCTCTTTTTGGTGAGCTAGGGTTTCAATTCTTGCTTGAGCCCCTTTGAGTTTGGCTCTAGCAATCTTGTCTCTCATGGCATAGTGTTTGGCTATCCTCCTTTGCACCTCCACATCTCTAGTGGCTTTGGCCAACAAGCCCTCCAGGTGATTATTAACCCTCTCAAGCCAATATTCCTAGTTCTCATTTATCATCTGCCCAAGTTGTTCATTCAAGGTAAGTTGATTTGCAATTTGGGCTTCATTTTCCTTCTCAAGCTCCAAATCTCTCTTTAGGCCTTTAGTCCTAGGCCTTCTCCTGGGCATATCTTCCTCCATGGGCTCACCATATTCACCATAAGCTTCCTCAAGCTGCAACTTAGCCTTTTCTGCCTCTCTTCTGGCCTTGATGAGCTGAATTGCCATAAGCTCATGCTTAGTCTCCAATTCCTTGTTTTCCTGTTTGTAATAAGAGATGATCCATTTGGCTCTTTGTAGGTTCACCTGTAACTCACCTATTAGTGCCTCTTTCTCTTTGATGAGAATTCTAGTATTTGTCTATTCACCCTCCTCATTTAAGTCCACTAGGTTAAAATATTGCTCAGTTTCATGGAGGTGTTCTTTCTACTGTTGCATCTCTATTTCAACCATCTTTTCCTTCCCTTTGTGTACCTATTTTGCGGATGATGAAGGCAAGGAACCTCCCACAATATGTGGGGCAAACACTTGCCTATGTCCCCTCTAATAAGTATGCACCATGGTACTTGAACTAGTCCTTCCAGACTTGCTGTTTTGACCCTGATTACCTTGTTTTTATTTGCCACTGTCTTGTTTTCTGTCAGGTGAAGGAATAAGTGCATGTGAACGTGATAATGGAGGTGAGGGTGCATGTGATGATGATGGCATGTTTTGAACATTCTGAGTGGAAGCATGAGTGAAAATGGGGTTGGAAATGAATGTAATCCATGCAATGTTAAGTTCTTTAAGGTGATAAAGAACTATGATCTTTATGAGAACATGATGAAATAGGCTTTTCATTTGATCTTTGGGTTCTCTCTTTTGGGCAATGTAAGACATTTTCTCCACACTCCTGAAAAGAAAATAGGGTATGTTAAGCATTTTGACCCTAGTGAAATGCATGAGCAATCTGATGTGATAGGAATAGACCCTAGAAAATCTTCAATCACATGAAAAATATTTCATTATGATCTTCATCATCGGTGCATATCTGTTAAGAAGGTAAGAGAAAGGGAAATAACCCTTTCTTTCATGTCTGTATCTTGGTATGATGTATGGCTCATAGAAATTTGCTTCAATTTCTCCTTGTTTGAACCATTTTTTCCCAGCTTCTGGAATATCGGTGGCAGCTGATACGGTGGCAGCAGACAATCTGAAGGTTATGCTTGCAAGAGTGACCTGATTGTCTTGAAGCCCAGTGATGAAAAGTCTGGTGAACTCAGAGTGGTAGTGGACTGCATGGACTTGTTCACAAAACTCAAAACACCTTAACCATTTGAAGGATTTGACTGTCATGGGAGAGGCTAGAATATCTTTTAGGTCTGTGGGCTCAAATCTATGAATATTGCCTCCTTTATCTGGTCTTCTTTGCTCAATGTTTCCCTCTCTGTCTGATCCTTCTTCCTCACTCTGTGGTCTTTATTCCTCCTCAGCCATGGTGTTTTGAAATGAAACCCTAGGTAGATGATATGGGAATATAAGAGTGTGGGGAGGAAAGAAAAAGGAAAGGGTAGATGGGAGTAAATGAGGATCTGATAGGGTAGGGATAGAAACTTGTGAGGGAGAATGTAGGGTGTAGACTAGATGTTTTTTGGGGGAAATGAAGAATTTGCTTGTGAAAACTAAGGTTTGGGATAAAGGCTAGGGTTTGAAATGAAAAAATAAGACCATATGATTTTCATTCTTTAAACATGAGGGAAATAAGCTTAATGAGAGTGGAATGGCAATACTTACTTGATTTAGGGCTTAGGAGATCTTTTGAAAGCTTGAAGTCTGAAAGAGTGCAAAACGGGTCAAGTGCGCAACTCATGAAGGAAACATGTAGCACCTTAAGGGAACATGCAACTCCTGTCAAATGCGCAGTGCCTGAAGGGAATGTGCAATGCCAAGAGGGAATGCAAAACACCTACTCTATTTTCACCAATTTTGCCTTGAAATCACCCCAAATGTTGCTCTAGTTTGCTCAATGCATGATAGGAGGTAAATAAACATAAAATGAGGGCAAGAAGATATTTAAAAGCCCTTGAATTTAATCTTAGCTCCTCAAATTCCTTTTTCAAATGTTTCTTTCCTTTTTCACTTTCACCTTTTAAACTTTGTTTTGATGCTTTTTCTTCTTTGTGTTTTTGCAAGTGGACAAATGCTCAACTTAACTTGATTTTTGCAGTCTTGGTGTGTCTTGCGATAGGGAGAATTTTTTTGATGCAGTTGAGATCCATTATTGCATATAGAAACTTAAAATTACATAAGAAATACAATAAATTCAAAAAACTCTGTTTTTACCTCAAAAACATGTTTTTGAGGTGAAAATTACGTTAGGTTCCAAAAATAAAAATTTCAGTAGATGTGACTTTCAAGCCATCATGGTTGATTAATTTATCATCATCATACCCCTGCTAACCTTTATTGGCATATGAAAATCATTTTCTTGACCTTGGTAATGAAACCCTAGACCTAATGAAATCAAACCCTAGGACCTAATGAAATGGACTGCAGATTATTTATGAACCATGATTGAAGACAATATGAAGGGGGATCAGCTAGTATAGTCTATGAGGAGGAGCTGAAGAGAAAACAACCATCAGTGGATCCATATATAATGACCTAATGGAGGAATGAAAAATTTACACTATGGGACTCTTTTACGAAAATGCAAAAGAGCATATTTTGATCGCTGAAGGAAGTATGAAGAGACTGACACTAACAGGAGCCATGCCCATTTGGGATGGACATATCATCCCTTCCAAATTATCATGTGTGAACTTAAATTTTGTTGAAATGTTTATTTTTCTGTCTTATTTTAGTTAATTAAGTAAAATATTATAAATGTGTATGCATGTTAGGTCATTTTCCCATTTGTTCACTATTTACTGAAATATCATTCATTGTTCCCCAATTAATTTTTCCTCGTTATCATCACATTGCCCCAGTTTTTGGTATCCAACTTACCTTCAATATGGAATTTCCATCATTGCTACAAACCTTAGGGGTTAATCACCACCCACACCCACCACCTTTGCAATCCCATCCACCCACAGAGATGACAACCATAGAACATCCAATAGTCCCACCCGTTTTCATTACCACTCTTTCATCCTTGATGGTTTCTCCACATAGCCCCAATGCATCCCGTCGCCCATCATCCCATATGGAATTTCAATGGATGTGATAATAGGTGTTGCCTCTAATTAGGTTGTGCAACAAATTGTTGCACATGCTAGTGAATCTCCATCATTGCTCGAGACATTTGTGATGAGATCATTCATCGATGAATTTCTTTTGTATCATGAATGGAAGTGATTTTAGGAATTTTTGTTTAAATTCCATACTTTGACTCTTATAACTACTGCAAGGTAGTATAATATAAAGGTTAGTGTCACAAAGGAGGGAAACACCTTCACAACTGCTTGTATTATCTACAACTACTTTTTTTGGCTTGAATTATAAAGTATTAGTTTGTGAGTGTGATAATTCATTGTGAAAAAAATCTTATGATAGTGTTGTTTCTTTTTGCAATCCCCAGAGAGATAAAGAACACCCAAAAAGGAAAAAAAAATGAGCTCCTCTTATAGTAAGATGAGAAATCTCAACTTCCAAGATTCAAATGATGGTGGTGAAGGTGGAAGGGGTCAATGAGTGACCAATAGGAACAATTTTGTATATAGGACATTAGATGCCATACTTTCATGTTTGGGAATAAACTGTCATTTGTATATTAAATACATTTTCTATATATAGCACCATATGCCACACTTCCATGTTTGGGCATAAAGTGTTGTTTTTATATTGGGCACGTTGTTCCATTTTATTAAAAATCTATAGTTGATATGATTTTAAATATATGAAAATTCAACATACATGCAAATTAAACCTACCAATCTAATACTTCAACATGAAATAAAGAAACACTTCAATTCATATGTACCATGAAATGCACACACATTTCATGGTACATGTTTCATGAATTGAAGTGTTTCTTTATTTCATGTTGAAATGTTAGATTTCTAGGTTGAATTTGCATGTATGTGGCGATGATACAATATCACCTATAATAAAGTGAGCACTCATAAATGTTGCATGGTTGAAAGTGATTAGCTTGGTTTTGTCAAGACATTTTAGTTAGGCATATTCTAGTGATACATGTAGTTGATGGTCATACAAAACTAGAAAGGTCATAACAATACTACATTGTGATTAGGCTTATTTAGTAGTATGGGAATTTCAAGTGAAATGAAAAGTCTAACCTTGTGGGAATTCCCCTCCAATCTCATTATCATCCAAAACAATTACTATTGTGTTTAATTTAAAAAAAATATTTTTAATGGAATATGAATTCATTTTCCCTAACATTCATCATCTAGATCAAAATTTCCATAATTATTAGAATATTGTTGTGAAACATAAGCCACTTATTTTTACAACTAAGTATAGGGATTTAAAAACAATGAGGTAAAATAATGTATAAAAGGAAATACTTAATTCCAATAAGAAATTATTGTTTAAATGTGGCATATATGTTTTATTATGGAATTTTTTAAAAATATATTAACACAATTTTTTGTTGATAAAATAATAACGTTTTGTATAAATTTTTCATGTACATTTCATGATTAATCATTTCCACACTTGAAATTAACTTTTTTCCTAGATTTCATCATAGAAAAAATAAATTTACATTCAATATATGATAAAAGCACTATATATTTTAGTGAGTTATAAAATTCAACTATGTGCTTTGTAAAGCGTTGCATCCTTTCTTCTGTAAACATAATTTATTTCAAAGGAAAATTGAACTCTTTACAAATTGGAATATGATAAAGTGGTAAATTTAGATATTTCTAGTCCATCTCCATGAATTGTAGTGACATTACCCACTTTCAATGGAATTCTTCCACACTTTATAATACAAACATTCATGATGAGGTAACTTGAATAATTTCTATAAATGCCAACGATTAACTATTTTGTTATATCTCTATTACTCTTTGCGCAATGATTGATAATGTTTATTTAACCATATTTTCTATATACATATTAACAAAGAAAATTGAAATGTGACATTCCATTGTGGAACTGAGAAAAAATAATATATCAAGGACATTAATGTCTATTTATCCTAAAATCAACATCCTTAAATAAACAAATTTTCATCATATGGACTCCTAGGGGAGGGCTTGCCCTAGTTGTAACCAAGTGTTATGCGTCCAAGATAATTGACAGTTCACCTATTCGAGTCTTGCTTTGAATTTTTATGGAAAATATGATGACCTAAAGTTGTTAGAATTGTACAAATTAGTAATCTTATCAACTATTCAAGTGGCTAGGGCATGTTTAGGATCCTTTAAATCTTTGATTACAACTTGGTGAGGAGAAAATTATACTATATTATTTTCACCTAAATGAATGATATAATATATTCATAAGATGTTGTAGGAAAATTTTGGAACACATAATACATCATTGAAATGACCATTATCTACCTTAACTACTCTATACCCTACAACATGAAGAGATCTATCATCATTAACAAATATTTGTTTGGTGTTACAACTATTAGGAGAAAAAATGGCTTTATCATTAGTCATATGATAAGATGTTCCAAAATCAATAAGTTATTTATTAGAAGGAGAAGTAGAGTTTGTGTTGAAAGAAAAACGAAAGGTAGAAAGTGCGTGTCCATGATAAGAAGAGTTAAAAGAAGAAGAATCAAGATTGATGTTATGCTTCTTCATTGTTGATTCCATTACCTCTATATTTTTAAAACATTTAGACTCTAGGTGACCATCTTTCTCACAAAATTAGAATTCCTATTCGTCTTTTCATTTTTTTGATGATGATGATGGTGGTGGTGGTGGTTAACATCCACTGAGACCAAATTGGTCTATCGAACCTATAATTTTCTTAGTTTTTAATTGTTTGACTTCTCGTCATTCTTGGTGAGATTGGTGCTATAGCTTTCTTTTTTTTTTCTCTATGGTCTTCCAACTTCCTTTATCTTTCATCTCGTTCATCTCTTCTAGTTCTTGGGACATTGGTGTCTTAGCTTCGCGATCTGTTGTGTTCGTCCTTTTGAAGATAGTCAGACAAGAAGTTTGGTCCGGGAGATCTACTTTGTGGTTAAATGAAGATTTATTTTGTGCGGTATTCAAATCCTCATAACTGTTGATGCTTGAGGGGTTGTTGAGTTCACTTTTTTGCTGTTGGGCAGGGCTTTCCCCGTGCTTGTCTTCAGAGTTGTTTCTTTCTTGCCCAATTTCTTGTGATTTATATTTTTCAGGAGAGTACTCTTCCTTGATGACAATGTAATGTTCTTTTTGTGCTCCTTCCCACCATGTAGATTTGTGGTGATTATTTCTAGCATAATTTTTTTGGGAGGCTTTGGGAAATTTTTGGCTAGATGGCCCGACATCTGAAGAGGATACTTTCATAATCAAGTTTCTGGTTCCACACATAGTCTTTACTTGTTAAGTTTATTTCAGCTAGGAATCCGACGCTGAAGTCCATTTCCACACAGATGCGTGCATAGGTGGTTCTAACATATTCCTCTGTTTCTGGGCACCTGTAGTAAAATTTCCCAATTTTATTTCCAATGGATTTTATCGAGGAGAAATTCCAGAGATGCAAGGGTAGGTTTGGAAATCTCACCCAAACTAGTGCTAAGGCTATGACTGTTGTTGAGGGATCGAATGATGGGCTCCATGGCTTCATGAATAGGCCTAAGTTTTCCCAAAACCAAGGGCCAGAATCTAGAATACATTGTCTACTTTCAGGGTTTTCAAAATCCACTATAAAGAAACCTGTAACATAAGGGTAGATATTAATTTCATAAAAAATGACAGGCTTCCATACCTCCACGATCCAACTATGGAGAGTTGTCAGCCGCGGCCAAAAACCATTGAACCGACAAATTAAGACACTTTCAGAAAACTTCAAAGCCTCATCGAGTGAGGCCTAGACCACCTGGACAGTGGGAGTTGGGGCTTCATTGATGATATGGGTAGGAGCTTGCCCCCCAAAGGCAGACAGAGCTGATCCAGCAGCTATCTTCGTGAAGCTGAGAGCCGGCTGGAATCAGAGTCAAAGTGTTTCTTACAATGTTGTCCCTTTGTCATTTAATGAAGTCCAGATCACCAAGCAGAGAGCTCAGGAGATCTGGTGAGACTCGTTAATAGTGCCAATAATAATATCGATGCCAAGCGTTCAAGGGTGGAAGACTTCTCCAAAGATCGTCATGCTCACAATGGTTCAAATCTCATCAATCACCATCATGCTTAAGCTATCAGATCTTAAGACAAAGGCCCATATCTAACAGTAGATCACCCAACAACAATGCTTCCTCTCATAGATCTTGCGGCAGTTGATCGCCCAACCCAGCAGTAGATCACCCAACCCAGCAATAGATCGCTCAACAGTTCGCCCTCGGAGTAGTAGATCACCCTCATGGAAAGAGATAGACGGAAAAAATAATGTTGAAAAGGATAACCCTCGCGACAGTACAGTAGATCGCCGTCGCAGCAGTAGATCGGAGTTTAGAGTAATATCAGTTGTGGGATTGATGGAAATAACTATGTAGATCACCCAACAGTTCAACCTAGCGGTAGTAGATCGCCCTCGTGGCAAGATATAGATGGATAGATGGGAAAAATAACCCTAAAAAGGATAACCCTAACGACATTACACTACACTTGTCAGCAGAAGATGGCCACAGAAGAAGATTACTCACGCTAGCCACAGACTCCTAGTAGGTAGTAGATGATCTTCTTGATCCTTGACCCTTTTTTATATTGGTATCTTATCACTGTTAGGAGTAAAGTATGGTTGAAGGGTTTGGAACCCTTGTTTCTCTTGTTGTTTAGAGGATATTGCTTCTTAAGATGCTTGGTTTTCTCCCTTTTTTGTTCATGAAGGCCTTGATAGATGTACTGATAATTCGAATTACTCCAGTATGCAAGAAATTGTATTTCTCTCTAATGAGAAAGTCATAAAAGAGTTCGAGATTGGTATTTTTATATGAAATCCCTATCTCTTCTTTGGTGGTATAAAATATAGATACAAAAATAGTGTTAGAAAACCAGAAAGTCAGAAATATTTTCTTGTCTTGACAACTACTTGTGATATACTTATGTTCTTTATTTACTTACTTTATATTCGTCTTCTATCTCCTTATCATCAAGAAAGCATCAGAAAAAAAATGAAGATCAAGGACACCAGATATAGGCAATCAGCCAAGGCTAAAATTCCTATGAAGAGGAAATCCCAGTCAAACTCTTCCAATAGTTGATTCAAATCAAGATGAGACAATCGAGACCCTTTTGACCTAGACAAAGACCTCCTCCAATCAGCAAGTCATACCTTCCAAATCTTCCAAGTGTCAGCTCCTCAAATGCAGCTTCAAATTATAATTTTGGCCTCCTAGCTTCAGAATTTTGGACCTACAACTACTTCAAAATTTCGAATCTGCAACTACTTCAGAATTTTGACCTCCAGCTACTCATCCATAAACCTAGAAGACTTCATACGTGTGAGAGAGAGATGTTGAAAACTTCGGTTTTGTCTTTCTCAACTTCTTTCTTCCTTCTCCTTCACTTTGTTCTTATTTTTTTGCCTCTTTCACTTGTAGATCAAACCTGTTGAGTATGTGTTTTAAATGAGTTGAGTTGCTTCTATATATAATGCTTATATGGGGTTGAATTCCCTCTAACTGGTTTGACTTCTCTGGGATAGGGCTGACTTGCCGAGGGACAAAATGATTATTTTGACTCAAAAAGAAATTTATTTACATGATACAAAAGCCCAAGAAGGGTCTATTACAAGATGACATGGACAAGGACCATTTACATCAACCCTAGAAGCCTACAATGGAGGATTTGACCTAGAAATAAAATAACAAGAGCATGAAACCCATGATTAATAAATAAATTTTACTTTCTTTCTTTTGAAAAATACATTACATCATGACTCAAACATAATTATGAAGACAAACACTAGTTACATTCTTTAACACTCCCTCTTAACTAGGGAGGTATTCATAATTACAAATATACATAGATACATGGAAGATCTCAAAATGATATGATCTATAAAGAGTCACAACACACAAAGTGTTGTAGATTAGATATCTAACCATGGTATTCTAATTAAGTGGGACTAAGTTGTGTTTTAAGCTTTAGCCACTCTAGGTACCATCAGGTTTAGCTCTAACACCAACCTAGGGATCTAGGTGTGTATCCAAGGTCGGAGCTCCAAGTCTAACCACACCCTCCCTACTTCGGGATCTAGACATCATCACAGGTCGACCAAATGTCCTCCCAAGCATGTTGTTGCCCTAAGATTATTCATATATCCTTATAAACTAAACCAGATATATCCACCAATAAAATATGCTTCAAACATAAACCTTCTTATGGAAATATTTGCACAAACACAACCCCAATTAGTAATAAAATTTCACTATACATATTTAACAAAAACGTTCGAGGTCCTTAATCATTATGATGCCGCTTAGATCATCATCATATCAATCTAGTCAAAAGCTTTATTTCTTCAACTTTTCCTTCAGTATCTATTTAGATATTCTCTAATTTCAAACATCCTCATGCTCTTTTCATCAAGTCATTCACTGCTCTTCAAGCTCCCTCTCAACTAGGGAGATATACACTTTCCTTTATCTAAGTAACTAGGGGACAAGTCCATTAATGATCATATTTGTCCAGTCACACATGTTCTTCCTTTTTGCATCAACAATTCATTGGAGAATTTATACCTTCCAAAACTTCATCATTCCTTCACATGGAAACAATATCATTTATCAAAATTTAATGTCATCGAGGTTATCATATCTCCCTCTTTCCATCATTCTCAACATCATTAAATTATCATCAAATATGAGGTAAGCATTTTCATCATCTTCAAGATTAAGTAAAACCAAACACACACACACACACACACACATATATATAGATATATATGCAAGAGCATGAAGCCAACTTTATCAATACAGGGTCAGTGAGTCATTATAATAGGAGCATAATAAATAAAACATTGAAGATCTAAACCTAGTTAGGTTTTCTAATTAATCAATAGTTGCATCCATTAGACTTCTTGCAACAACATTTACTAGGGTTTTGTCACAAACCCTAGATTTCATCATTAAATCATATCAATAATAAAAAAAAATTATACTTCTAGGGTTTCATTATCATGCCCTAGAATATCAATCTCTACTAGGGTTTTGTTACAAACCCTAGATTTCAAAAATTAAATCATGAAAATGAACAATCAAGTTAGCATACTAGCATTTCATCTCTAGGATTCCATTGCTATTTCCAAGAAACCTAAACCAGTCTCATGCTATGGTTTTATCATAAACTCTAGATACAAACATCAAACTCGAAAATTAGATATATAACAAACTTTTAACAAGCTAGGGCTCCAATGGAAGCATATACACCCACAGATCCATTTCTAGGGTTTTATATTGACTATTACAAGGCTTTTGTCATAAACCCATATTTACCAAGCCATAAGAAAACTAGTGTTTCTAGACATCAACAACAAAACCTAAAAGGATATGTTTTTACCATAACGTTACCAAAACCCTCTAACATTTAGAGAGTAGGATGTCGATAAGAGATCTAAAATTTATCAATAAACCTTAAGAAGATTAGGGTTTCATCATTAGGATACCATAAGCATTGAGATGTTAGGGTTTTATAGTGAACCCTAAGGTTAGGGTTTCATCAAAACAAAATAACATGAGATATAATGATAAGAGTAGATTCAATCTAGTGATTAATCAACCTAACAAGAATCCTTATGACTCAAAACCCTAGACATGAGAGAGTTAGTAATATGGAGTAAATTTCAAAATGAAGAATATTCATAACTTCTTCTATAACAAGTTAAATAAAATCAAACATATCTTGAGTTATTCTTTAACAAGCTTGGTGGAGTTTCTTTAGCAACAAGCCTACTTTCATGATGCAATTCTTTTCTTGAAGTTTCCTCCATAACCATTATTCCTACAATATTTCCTACTAAGGAGAATACAAAGAAATGATTATGAGTACACATTACAAATAAATCTAGGTGTGTGGAGGAAATCAAACATTAAAGAGGAAACAAAGAACACTATACTTATCTCTTGGTAAAATGGTGAAGGCTCCCTCTTAATCCAAACTTTATGAGGGATACCTACAACTTACCAAAACAATTCAAGAACTTCCAACAAGACATATTAGATATATGAATTCTAGAAATCAAAACATAAAAGAAAACATTACAAAACCTAAGGTAGAAGGATATTCAAAGGATAGTATCCCTAAGTGACTTAAGAAAGTAAGTCTTTGACTTCAGATTCTTTAGCCTTGTTCTTCTTTGGTGGAGCTTCATCAACAACAGTTTCATGTTCTCTCTCTCTCTTTTTGTTCCTTGTATTTTCAAGACATTGACTCTTGTAATGTCCCATATTATGACAATTCTATCATTAAATATTTGATGATCAACCATATTCTTTGATCCTTTGAATTTCTTGTATCCTCCCTTCTTCTTGTGATTAGATGAGTATGCATTGAAGGTGTTTTCGTCATCTTATTCATTATTATTGTTTTCTAATGATATGTGGGCTTATTCTTCACTGCAAGAATTCTACATTTGTTCATAGGATGGTGTGTCCTTTCAACTATTAATACCTGCTGCAAAAGAGCTCCATGATTTTGAAAAAAGTAATAGTGTAACAATCACAAGTTCTTTCTCTGGTACAATTTCATCAGTGGCTTGGATTTCATCTCTTACTCGAGAGATACTTACAAAATAGTAAGAAATAATATCATCCTTTGTCTTTTTTATTGTTCTTAGTTCATTCTTGAGACTAGCCACTTGTCCAATTTTCTTGATGGTGAATAACTTGGATAGAGCTTAATACATTTCTTTTCCAAAGTCAATATTGGATATGTAGGGGATTATATTTTCCTTCACTCCATCTAAATTTAGATTCATGGCCAAGATGTCAGTTTCCCTGTACTTTTATTTTTCTCTATCATCTATTGGTTTTTTAACTTCCCTTGAACAAATTCTAATACTTTATGTTTTACAAGGATGAGATCCACCCTTTTCTTCCATGATCTATAGTTGGTAGCTCCTTATAACATATTCTATGGCTTCATTGAAGTTACCATAAATTTTCTAGATGTTGATTCTTCCCTTCTTCTTATGATCATGTCTTGAATTTTTTTTTTTTATCCTTCCTTCTTTCAATATATCTTCAAGTTTCCTTTTTCTCTTCTTTTACCTTAGGTTTGATACCATGTTATAAAACTCGAAAGGAAGAACAATTTTCTTGTATTGGTAATTACTTGTGATATACTCAAATATAATTATGAAGGCCAACACTAGCTACATTCTTCAACAAATAGAACATGAATGGCCAAGCTTGGAAAGAATAATATATACACATCGATCATCCTTCAGATTGTCTTGAAAATACTTAAGTAAATGTTTAAGTGTTTTCAATTTAAATGGATAATATTAAATATAAAATAAATCGTTAGGACTTGAAGTCATGATATGATTTTCAAGATGATGAGATCTAATCACATTAGGTTCATCAAATATGTGTTTTCAACATTTTTCCCAGGGTTAATATAGGTCCTTGATTCCTCAAATATGAAATTGTAAATCTAATACACATCCTTCATTATTATTTTCATCCCATTTGGATTTCTTATTAGCATATATGCAACTTTATAATTTTCTAAGGTAATCCAGTACAATCATGTACTTCTTAGTACATCCTCCATATGATATTTCTATGAGAAATGTTTGGTGTTGGTAAGAAAAACACTTGGAGTAGGCATATTAAAATATGTGTGTAATATGGATTTAAAAGCTAAAATTGACTGTTTGTATTGGAAAATATTGAAAAACATTATTGTTTATAAAATAAACAGGGATGGGAAAATTTTAAAAAATAGAAGATTGTTTAAAAAATATTTATGCAACCGACTCACAAAATAGAAGAAAAGATAGATCAATGCCTTCAAAATCAGCCTCTTTGAGGGGGAAACCTCCTTTAAATTATACAAATGAACAATTCTTGGATGATACAAATAATAAAACCTCCTTTCTATAATAGGAGTCTAAGGGGTCACAATATAATCAAAGCTGACATAATAATAATAATAATAATATAAGGGCACAAAAATAACAATAGTGGGCTTCTATGGGGCACAATAACAATAATATGGGGACAATAGGGGCAAAACAATAATAATAAGGGATAAAATGACAATAATAATGGGGGAATCACTAGTATTATAGGGACATAACATGCCCCTCTCCTTCAAAAAAGTGTTGTCCTCAACACTTGAGTAGTTCTGGATGCTTCTGTATAAAATTCTCACCCTTCCATGTAGAATCTTCAGTGGGTAATTTGTTCCAGTTTATGAGATACTATGAAATTGATCGATTTCGTATATATCGAGTTCTTATTTCTGTGACTGCTGCAGGTTCCAATATGATTTTTCCTTCCTCGTCAAGTTCTAGAAATATTGTTTGAACTGGGAGTTTGTCACCTATAACCTTCTTTAAGCATGAAACATGGAAAACTGGGTGCACTCGAGAAGCTACAGGAAGCTCCAATTTGTATGCCATAGTACCAATCTTTTGCAACACCTTGTACGAACCATATTAAGTTGGTGATAATTTATTATCCTTCTTAGCTTTCTTGAGGGACATTTGTTTATATGATTGTAGCCGTAGGAATACCTAGTCACCTACATCAAAACCTCTTTTGTTGCAATGTTGATTTGCCTATTGTTTCATTCTATTCTGTGCCAAAGTGAGGTTATCCTTTAAGGGTTGGAGAACTTGTTGTTGGTGCTCAATGTGATTGTCCACTGCTTGAACCTTAGAATTTTCTCTTAAATATGATGTGATGGACGGTGGATGATATCCATAAAGTGTCATAAATGGGGTCATTTTTGTTGTAGTATGGAAGGAAGTATTATACCACCATTCAACCAGAGGCAACCATTTGACCCATTGTGTTTGTTTATCAGATATAAAGCAATGAAGATATCCTTCCAAACATTTGTTTGCTGTCTTAGTTTTCCCATCAAATTGAGGATGATAAGATGTGTTATGAGCTAACTAAGTACCAAGACAAGAAAATAATTTTGTCCAAAAATTTCCAGTGAAAATGGGATCTCTGTCACTTACAATAATCTTTGGGTTTCCATGTATCTTTTTAATTGTTTCCATAAATGCAGTAGAAACTGTACTTGCTTTAAATGGATGCAATAATGCACAAAAGTGTGCATGCTTGGTAAGTCTGTCAACTACCACCATGATGACACTCTTTCCTTCAGACTTGGGAAAACCTATGATAAAATCCATTGCAACCTCCTCCCAACATTGGCTTGGAATGGATAAATGTTGTAATAGACTCAGGCTCTTAATTGTTTCAACTTTATTTTGTTGGAAAACCAAACATTCCTCCACAAAATTTTGAATAACTGGTTTAAGGCCATCCCAAAAAAATTCCTTCTTAACCTTGTGGTAAGTTTTTAAAAATCCTAAGTGCCCTCCTAAGGGAGAGGTGTGCAATTCCATAGGAATATTTTGTTTGAGTTTGGAATTCTTACATAGGTATAAGCGATCTTTGTACCATAAGAATCATTTTTCCAGCTAAATGTATCATATGTACTGGGATCTTGTTGTAACTTTTGAATAAGTGCCCACACTTCTTTGTCATTCTTCCATTCATCCCTTGCTTCAATTATCCAATTTGGTTGGATAATAGAAATGGTCCAAAGCAATGCTTCCACATCCTCATCCTTTCTTGAGAGTGCATCCGCCATAACATTTTGCTTCCCTTTTTTGTAGATGATTTCAAAGTCATAATCCAACATCTTTGTGACCCATTTTTGTTGCTCTTCTAAAGATAATCTTTGTTTTAAAAGGTATTTAAGACTATCATGATATGTTTTTACCTTGAAGTGTCTTCCCATGAGGTAGGGTTGCCATTTCTTAAGTGCATGTAGTATTGCCAACATTTCCTTCTCATAAATAGCTTTGTGTAAATACTTTCCTTTGATTGGACAACTTTCAAAAGCAATGGGTATTTCTTCTTCCATTAAAACAACACAAATTCCATTTCCTAAGGCATAAAATTCCATAATAAAGGTTTTTGTGAAGTCCGACGTAGCTAAGACCGATACTTGGTGTTAGCGCTTGGAATTCACCTAGGCTGAGATAGATAAACTCTCAAGGCTACATCAAACCATTTCACCTCGTAGCTAGCCCTACGAGGTATGAGAAGGCTCTCTCG